>CM056202.1:95117857-95342857 GCA_029692085.1 Gymnothorax javanicus | reverse complement strand
AGGTCTACCTGCTCAGGGTCAGGATTAGATCCATCTGCTGAGGGTCAGGATTAGATCTACCTGCTCAGAGTCAGGATTAGGTCTACCTGCTCAGGGTCAAGATTAGATCTACCTGCTCAGGGTCAGGATTAGACTACCTGCTCAGGGTCAGGATTAGATCTACCTGCTCAGGGTCAGGATTAGGTCTACCTGCTCAGGGTCAGGATTAGGTCTACCTGCTCAGGGTCAGGATTAGGTCTACCTGCTCGGGGTCAAGATTAGGTCTACCTGCTCAAGGTCAGGATTGGGTCTACCTGCTCAGGGTCAGGATTAGATCTACCTGCTCAGGGTCAGGATTAGATCTACCTGCTCAGGGTCAGGATTAGGTCTACCTGCTCAGGGTCAGGATTAGATCCATCTGCTGAGGGTCAGGATTAGATCTACCTGCTCAGAGTCAGGATTAGGTCTACCTGCTCAGAGTCAGGACTAGGTCTACCTGCTCAGGGTCAAGATGAGATCTACCTGCTCAGGGTCAGGATTAGACTACCTGCTCAGGGTCAGGATTAGATCTACCTGCTCAGGGTCAGGATTAGGTCTACCTGCTCAGGGTCAGGATTAGATCCACCTGCTCAGGGTCAGGATTAGATCCATCTTCTGAGGGTCAGGATTAGATCTACCTGCTCAGAGTCAGGATTAGGTCTACCTGCTCAGAGTCAGGATTACATCTACCTGCTCAGGGTCAGGATTAGGTCTACCTACTCCGGGTCAGGATTAGGTCTACTTGCTCAGGGTCAGGATTAGGTCTACTTGCTCAGGGTCAGGATTAGATCTACCTGCTCAGGGTCAGGATTAGGTCTACCTGCTCAGAGCCAGGATTAGGTCCACCTGCTCAGGGTCAGGATTAGGTCCACCTGCTCAGGGTCAGGATTAGGTCTACCTGCTCAGGGTCAGGATTGGGTCTACCTGCTCAGGGTCAGGATTAGGTCTACCTGCTCAGGGTCAGGATTAGATCTACCTGCTCAGAGTCAGGATGAGGTCTACCTGCTCGGGGTCAAGATTAGGTCTACCTGCTCAAGGTCAGGATTAGGTCTACCTGCTCAGGGTCAGGATTAGGTCTACCTGCTCAGAGTCAGGATTAGGTCTACCTGCTCAGGGTCAGGATTAGGTCTACCTGCTCAGGGTCAGGATTAGGTCTATTTGCTCGGGGTCAGGATTAGGTCTATTTGCTTGGGGTCAGGATTAGGTCTACCTGCTCAGGGTCAGGATTAGGTCTACCTGCTCAGAGTCAGGATTAGGTCTACCTGCTCAGGGTCAAGATTAGATCTACCCGCTCAGAGTCAGGATTACGTCCACCTGCTCAGAGTCAGGATTAGGTCTACCTGCTCAGGGTCAAGATTAGATCTACCCGCTCAGAGTCAGGATTACGTCTACCTGCTCAGGGTCAGGATTAGGTCTACCTGCTCAGGGTCAGGATTAGGTCTACCTGCTCAGGGTCAGGATTAGATCTACCTGCTCAGGGTCAGGATTAGGTCTACCTGCTCAGAGCCAGGATTAGGTCCACCTGCTCAGGGTCAGGATTAGGTCCACCTGCTCAGGGTCAGGATTAGGTCTACCTGCTCAGGGTCAGGATTGGGTCTACCTGCTCAGGGTCAGGATTAGGTCTACCTGCTCAGGGTCAGGATTAGATCTACCTGCTCAGAGTCAGGATGAGGTCTACCTGCTCGGGGTCAAGATTAGGTCTACCTGCTCAAGGTCAGGATTAGGTCTACCTGCTCAGGGTCAGGATTAGGTCTACCTGCTCAGAGTCAGGATTAGGTCTACCTGCTCAGGGTCAGGATTAGGTCTACCTGCTCAGGGTCAGGATTAGGTCTATTTGCTCGGGGTCAGGATTAGGTCTATTTGCTTGGGGTCAGGATTAGGTCTACCTGCTCAGGGTCAAGATTAGATCTACCCGCTCAGAGTCAGGATTACGTCCACCTGCTCAGGGTCAAGATTAGATCTACCCACTCAGAGTCAGGATTACGTCTACCTGCTCAGGGTCAGGATTAGGTCTACCTGCTCAGGGTCAGGATTAGGTCTACCTGCTCAGGGTCAGGATTAGGTCTATTTGCTCGGGGTCAGGATTAGGTCTATTTGCTTGGGGTCAGGATTAGGTCTACCTGCTCAGGGTCAGGATTAGGTCTACCTGCTCAGAGTCAGGATTAGGTCTACCTGCTCAGGGTCAAGATTAGATCTACCCGCTCAGAGTCAGGATTACGTCTACCTGCTCAGAGTCAGGATTACGTCTACCTGCTCAGGGTCAGGATTAGGTCTACTTGCTCAGGGTCAAGGATTAGGTCTATCTGCTCAGACAGTGACTGTAATATCAGCCTGGGGGGGGGGGATGGTAGCAGGGAACAGAATTACTGGCGCAGTAAGGATGTGTGACCCTCGCTAACAAACACACACACTAACAAAACAAACTCAGTCTCCCGCCTGATCCCCAGCACCTCGCAGTACCAGACTTAGATTCCCTAAACTCTGATGCGAACCCTAAATATATAAAGGAGGCCTGACCTCTTATGTGACCATGAGTCTTGAGAAGATCGGCAACATTGCCAGGCGGGATTGTGGAAGAGAAAGCGGGAGATGGGGGTCGGAATCTCTCAGGCACATGGCGGATCCTGAACAGAGCCCAACTCTGAGCGCCTGCTGTTAGGTCCATCTGCACTGAGTCTACGAAACCGGTGATAATCTGCTTTACTGCCCCCCGGGGGCTGTTTCAGAGGAAAACAATCCTGCGAGAGGGGATAAAAGGTGACACTATAGCTGTGGGGGGGTGGGGACTACATTTCCCATCAGCCCCCAACTTGAGACTGCACTTAAAGCGGGGGTCAAAGGGTCAGGGATCAGAGTAGGGTGAGGGGAAAGGACTCCTATAACAGACTAAAAAACACAACAGAAGAAGAGAACCACAGGCATCAGGTTTCAGTTAAGCACCCGGCGATAAAAGAGAAATTCAATAGCCATAAAGTAAATAGAGGTAACTTCTATAAGGACAATAAGGGCGGCTATCAGGAGCTACATGTGTCTGTTACGGCCTCATCCCCCCGTCTGTGGTCTCAGAGCCTCAAAACGCTTGTCGCTCATCAGGACTGACATCACCGCAAAACCCTGGTACCACGCAGTCACCCCCGCGTCCACACAAAAAGAGCATTGACCTCAACGCAACGTGTTACCGAGCCCGCGCGTCACGGCCGCTATCCAGAGACCGGGAAGAGAAACGGCAGTCTCTCGCATGACGTAAACACCAGCCCACTGCAGACACCAGGCAGCTGAATGCTGTCAATTCACCAAATTTACTAAAAGCAGCCGCTACCGAAGGCAGCTCAGATAATCCCAGTCAGGGTTTGTGCTTGGCTGAACACCGAGAAACAAAGAAAGGCTCCCCTGGCTCACGCCGAGGCCTGCGGATAACAAATCTCTCCGCTTCTGTGGCTCAGACTCTGAGTTTAACGAGGTCGCGATCTTCAAACTCCCGCGGAGAGGCACCTTTATCTCATTCTACAAACAGTCAAGTGGACCAGAGATATCGCCGAATTCATCTCAAGTGCACAGGCAAATTCGGAAAATGTTCAAGCGATCAAGGCTAACGGAGCCACACATTACAGGGCCTGCAGATTCACATGGTCCACCTGCCCAAATCTAACAGTCCTCCGTTGAAGCCTGAATCCACACAAATAGATTCGGCCAGCCCTGACAATTACAGAACACACGTGAAGTCTCGGGTACTCGTGTTACGCGAGTCACACTGTCCTGAAGAGAAAGACGTGAGGAAAGAGATCGGAGCGACCAGGACCAGAACTGCGAGAGTTTAAAGGAACGATGACAGAGTGGTTGAGATGAGGGGTCATGGTGTTGGGACGGAGGAATTCTGACTCTCTAACGCAAGGCTGACAGGGAAAGTCATCACCAGCTCTATTCTTCAGCCAGCCAATCGGCCATCAGGGGCGTCGCAATCTGCACACAGGATGCAAGAGCCACTGCCATCTTGTTTCCTGACGTCTGGGAACCCACAGACACCTTAACACTCAGAGTATTTATGTGGTGGTACCGCGATAGGAAGAGAGAGGAGACGTCTCACGCACACAAACAGACGCAAACAGACGTCGGTTTTTCAAGTTTTAGCAGGACATCCATAGACTTGCATTCATTCTTTATCCTCTTACCCTGACCTAAATTTACCCCTAACCCCAATCTTGACCTCTCCCTGCCACAAACCTTAACCCCATACCCTCACCCTAACCTGAGGTCTGTTCCCCGAAAGCACAGATGCTAATTGACATAGCTGGAGCCACTGTCTGTGAATGGACCAGCTATCTAAGTTGCTAAGTTAGCATCTATGCTTTTGGGAAACACACCGCTTAACTTTAATCTCTTACTCCAACATAGTAAAGTTACCGAGTGGGGACCGGCAAATGTTCCCATGAGGAGGGGGAAAAAAAAAAAAAACAATCTTGTTTTCATCAACCACACACACACACACACACCCACATACCAACACACCAAACACCCTGGCACAAATTTGGAGGCAAACAGAAAATGTTAATTGGAAACCTGATTAAATCGGTATGAATGTGCTCTTGACTGACAGTGGCCATGTGGGCAGGACACGATCAGAGTCATACACCGGATCATATTTCCCCTTATGAGTCAATCAAAACCCCTCCCCCACCCTCTGACTGCCCACTGTGGGTGTGGCTCTGCACGCCCATCACACATCTGGTGTAATTGTCGGCCTCCTCAGCTCAGAACCTGAAATACACAGAGAGGTGATTATGTTACACCCACAGGCCCGGTCCGAGATCACCCACATTCCATCGGTCAAGCCCAGAGATGGGGAGAATAGGGGGATTGTGGGATTGCACAACAGCGTTTGACCTCCGAGACCTCCAAGTCCAATCAGTCGAGAGCATCAATCCAGCCCTCCATCAGCAAGCATTCCAGCATGAGCCATGACAAGTATGTGCATGTGTGCACACGCAGCATCCGTGTGTGTGTGTGTGTATGTGTGTTGAGTAGCTCCTCGCCCTGTCAAATCATGGACATATTTTGCGGGGGGGGGGGCAATATTGAGTCACCCACTGAACTCATGTACATTACACCCATTAGGCAGCAAGTTAACAGTTACACACACAGCAGTGTGTTCTTAGCTTGCCGCTAATAAACCACAGAAAACGAAGAAAACATTCACTTAGCCAGCCAGCAGAGGATGGGATCGCCAACTATAACCGGGTTCCTCCTGAGATTTCTTCCCACTGGGGAGTTTTTTCACGTCTCTGTTTAAAGGAGCTGTGTCACGATTACTGCACATGCTCAGAACATACATCCTAAGAAAGTGAATCTGCTTGACTGCAAGTCATAATCTGAGTCCAGCCTTGCCAATCCGTCTTCGTGTTGCACTGTATTTATTCATTTTAGTTACTCAGGCATTAAGCTTTTTATATTAAGGAGCTTTCTATGGAAATTCGAGGATTCAAGACGCTATTTTAAGCGTTAGCCAAGGGATACAAAGAATGTGAGCTGGTTGCCATCGCCAATAATCATAAAAAAAAAAAAGCCCTCTTGATTTTGACTCGCAGTTGAGAACGATTTACTTCGTCCGAAGTTGTGAGCACGTGCAGTAATCGTGACACAGCTCCCTTAAGGATTTTTCTCCCTACTGGAAATTTTTTAAACCACACGTGCGTCTGCTCTTACGCTACTGCGACAGTCGTGTAGACAGTTTTAGACAGTTCTTCTGCAAAAAGCACTGCACTAGTAGAACTGGATTGAACTGAACAAGAGCTGTGACAGCAGGAAACACATCAGGTCGCCGCGCAAACGTCTTCATCGCCATTAAGGTTTATGAGGCTCTGAAAGAGGCCATTGATTAGAGTGTTGCATGATGCATGAGTGATCGCCGAGACAGCCAGGCTAAATTAGAATTACTGAGGCCTCCGTATGTTCACGTCAAGCGAAAACACAGCCTCGGCCTCTTAAACACTCAAAACACTCAGCGGCTAATCAATAACGACCAGCATTAGCCACTCGTTTGAGTCTTAAGTGGCCGTCGCCGTGAGAAGCAAGGCGATAACGCGTAGCTTATGCTCAACAGCAGCTGTTTTTGCCGGGGAGAGATTTGCTCAATGAATATTCAGAACACATTTCAGAGTGCATTAGTACACCAACAGGATATCTTCAGTAAAGTGCTATCCTGACGCCACAGAAGGCAAACAAATCTGCTCAAGACCTCCTTGCAACGATCCTTGACGGGTTTATAACGCAGCGTTAGGACAGGCGAGGGAGTGCAAATTTTGCACGCTATAAAAATCCACTCGGAAAACATAGGCTAATCTGTGTCATACAGACTGTGTACCAACAAACAAGGCCACCTGTTAGCAGATGGGACCCAAACGACACCCGCCCACCCCCAGCCCCACCCCAATAACCGTGATGATCACCGTAATCAACACAGCAGCTACACAGAAAAACCACTGACAGCGTAAATACATTTTACTAAACCTGAATCCTGCCAAATCAACTCTGCCAGCCGTCCTGCCACCAGACAAAAGAATTGTGCCAATCTGCTTATCCAGATGACTGACTGGATCACCAAACTGTGGTGGGACCTTTATTCACTAAACCTGGATTTTATGCATCAGGGAAAATCAGCGTGTTCATCCTCGAGACATTACAAGAAGTCATTTAACCATAGACATAATATACGTAGATGCCTCATAGACTGACGCTGCCTATTGGAGCTGACGTATCAGCGCGGCCGCCATTTTGGATGGGTCCCCCATACGCCCCCAGTACATTTATTTCTACGGAGGAAGGTGTATGCCCAACTACAATAATCATAACTCCCCGAAATTTTACCTGATTTTCACACGGTTTGGTTTTTTTACAAACAGCAGAGATGTAGTAATGATACAGGACGCTGTCACACATTAAAAATACGTGCTTTCATGCTGAAATACTTTGTCTTTGTTAAAGAGCATAATGCAGACATATGGTATGGCTTATTAATAAATGTATTAAGGTCGGCCCAACGAGTTCTGAAATTCTCCAGACGCCATAAACACGAGCACGGTAAAATATGTATTATATGCGCCATTTCCAATCCGCTACAAACACCTGCACCGCAACCTATATTCACTGTTTTAATGCTGCATTCGGTAACGTGTCCCACGAGCCATGTTTTCAAGACAAGACTGGTGAATTCTGTTTTTTTGACCTCACTGTCCGAATGACCCTTCCTCGTACCTGCGACTTTAATTCACGACACGACTCGTGTTTACTAGTGTTACCGAATGCAGCATTATTCACTTAGCTAGCTCGCTAGCTAGGCTAGCAAACTAGCTAGCTATTTCGCTAGCCTAGCTAGTGATATTTACGCTAGTGAACCACCTAGCTAGCCCCTTGTGAGCTAATTGCATCTTGTGCACGTAGCTAAACCGATAGAAACAGTAAATGGTTAGTCTACCGTCACTTACTGTTATTCAGTAAGCTAGCTAGCATGACTATTCAATAAATATTACTAGCTAAGCTAGCTAAGTGAATAAAAACAGTGAGTAGCCATTATTTCACTTCCGTCACGCCAGGGGCACTTCTGTCAAGCCAGGAGCTTGTGTCCATGCTTGTGTCACGTCAGGGGCTTCTGCTCCGGGGCTGCAGCTGGATAGTGTTGCACGGAAACGTCCGACTTGAAAGTAGTTCCGACCAAGTGCCATACGGCGAACATTATGGCACGGGTGTACTGGTACTGTCAGCGAGACACGCGCATATAATACCCAAAATTATTGTTCAATCTTACTTGTGAAAGGTAATCGCACGTGATCTGCTTTCAATGCTGCGCCGGTTATTGCAACCGTAGGCTGCACAAAATACGGGCATAGTTGCTCTCTTTGAGTTTACTTCGATTGGCTCTGGTGCTAGCCTAGAGTGAGGAGACCCATCGAATATGGCGGCGACGCTGGATTACGCTCCAGCAGGTAATGAGGCGTCTACGTATATTATGTCTATGCATTTAACTCCTGCCAGTTTTAGGACAGCCAAACTGTCGGACTCTAAAGACCAGCGGCTGCGCCCAGTACAGAGGGAATCCGGAGTCATGTGACCTGGGAAAATCCGATGTCTCATTAATGTGGCTCCACTATTAAGAGTCCAGCCACCTCCTAGCACATACAGTGCTTAAATTACACACCAATCCTACCACCTGAGAGATGTGCTTAAAGATTAGATTCCGAAGAAAATGAAGTCTATCGCCGAGAGTGTTGCAAACAATCGACGGAGGGCCTCATTCATAAAACTTTCTGAAAATGTATACTTACATGTCATGTGCCCACAAAATATTTCATTTTTTTAAATAAAAACTAATTGATAAAAATGTAGGTCAGCAAAACTGTATGCAACTTTTCCTAATTCAGCATCAACTTGGAATTTTGCATATGTGCACAATCCTCTTAATTTGTGGGTTTTTAAATGTCAAGTTTGTTTTTATAAATCCTTAACCCACAAGGAAAGTGGCATGTGTATCTTTCCTGTGCCTACGCACTGTTTATAAATGAGGCTGCTGGTGATTCA
This sequence comes from Gymnothorax javanicus, assembly GCA_029692085.1. Classification (NCBI taxonomy): domain Eukaryota; kingdom Metazoa; phylum Chordata; class Actinopteri; order Anguilliformes; family Muraenidae; genus Gymnothorax; species Gymnothorax javanicus. The sequence goes on along the minus strand of CM056202.1, from coordinate 95,334,271 downwards.
ACCGGAAAGTGAAACGCTGCAGTGTAAATATTTCTGAAAAATGGGTTTTTCCTTCCTTTACTGGTAGAATTTGCATACAGCTCGACTGTAAAGTATTAGTGTTGTGATTTGTGTTTTAGTGAATTTCCCATCTGGGGACTGCATATTATAGCCAGCGACAGTCACCACTGGTACATCGACTGATGTGCATGTGCGCGCGCGTGTCTATGTGTTTGTGTGTTTATACATTCATACATAAACACGGTTTGTCAACAGCCAGCTCACAGCTCCCAGAACATAGAGCAGTTCCCTCAGGACAAGCCTGTCCGTACAAGTGCTCTCAACTTCAAACTACTTTCCTCCTCATTTGTAACATACAGACCACCCCACCGTTGCCCACAACCAAAAAAAAAAAAAGACACATACACACACACACACACACACACACACACACACACACACACACACACACACACACACAATCTCCTTTTAACAACATTACATGAGTATGCAGGAACTCATTTATGGTGTTGTGAGATCCTGGCTTCAGGAGCCTGAGTGCATGTGTTTGGTGTAGTGAGTCCCTGCGTTCAGCCTAGCGAGCTCCTGTCTCCGGTGCAGAGAGCTCCAGTGTTTGGCATTGCAAGTTCCTGTATCCCATGTTGTAAGTTCCTGTGTTTGGCATAGCGAGTTCCTGTATCCCATGTTGTAAGTTCCTGTGTTTGGCATAGCGAGTTCCTGTATCCAGTGTAGAGTGTTTCTGTGTTTGGTATAGCGAGTTCCTGTCTTCGCTATTATGAGTTCCTGTGTTTGGCATGGCGAGACCCTCTGTTTGTAGAGTGAGTTTCCTGTTGCATAAGCGGAGGCCTGTAGGCCAAGACTTCAACAGTTTACATTCCTCTACTCTTCATCAGACATCATCTCAGAGCCAATCCAAACAAGACCAACACTTCTCCCTGTGATCACTACGGTATTTAGCAGAAGAGACAGGTGGTGCCACATAATCTTCTCACATCAATGAAAGACACGTACTGCGAGGATTTAATAACATATCTTCACAGAACAAAGGATGGCCTGGCCTGGGAGGACTTCAGCAGACTTCTGACAACACTTTGAGCCGAAATGGCTGCACTGTAATAGAGGAAAGTCTCTTTCTAGAGATAGAAGCAAGATCTATTTGGTAATACTACACAGCATCTTTAAATGAGCACCAGTAGCTGTGAAAGAGGTTATGACAAACATTATCAGATCCACCACACACCGTCTAACCATTTTTTAAGAAAGAAAAACATTTTCAATATTTCCTAACATATTTTCATGTGATGGTTTCAGGAAAATGGTTACTGTGTGCAGAAGCACATAGCCAGCACCCTATCTTTTTAGGTATTTTTTTAGCCTTCAGTTAAACCAGGGAATTTCCATTGCAAACATGTTTCTCTTATCAAGAACGGACTGGGAGAGATGCCAGATAGCGCTGTGCAAGTAGGGAGGGGCAGAGAGAAACCGGGGTAAAGCCAGAGTAACTTTTCAAATCTGACTTCACCACCATCAGAACATCCCCATCGGCAGCAAAAGTGATGATGACTGAACCATACTCATTATGGATGATCACATGACAGGTCTCTCCCCAAGGGTAAAGGTTAAAGGTTACAGGGTGATGCTGTGGTCCACAGGGAGACCCATTGTGGTGAGGTCGCTTACGCACTCCTCTACCCCCCTGCCTCTGAAAATGCCCTAAATGCCCCTCTGTTGTCTGCAGACCTTATCTGTACTGACCAGTGGCCAGAATCCGCCGCATTTGCCCTCTTGTACAGGCCGAGAACAATACTGCAGTCCAAACCAAAACAAACACAGCCGACACTGCATTCCACAGCTTTTCACCCAACACAATTCAATCCTCACAGGCCTGACAGACTAAAAACACATGTTTACCTGTCGGAAAAAAATATACAGATTTCACCTTTCTGCCCTGGAAAAAATTCAGTGCAATGTGCTCAGATAAATATAAGCCCAGCCCCTGAAACGGCACATAAGCAAGGACGAGAAAGCGAAGCCACAAGTTATGAGGTAACAAGAGCTTCTGACCCTAAATAAATACAAGAATCAGCCTTAGATTTTCTTATGAATCTCCTGCACCCACTCCCAAATAAACATGCCCACTGACCCAAACAAACATGGCCGCCTTACCCCAATAAATATGGCTGCTTTCAGCGACGGCCGGTCAGATGATAATAGAGGAGGCACAGAACATCCCTTTTATCTAATGATTGGACTTAACTTGTTTTCAATTATGTTTTTAAATCATCATTCGTCAACTCGGAAAACACCCCTATCAGGTGTGGCCAGTTCTTCTCCTTCAGGTAAGATGAGAAATAACGCGTCACTTTGTTGTGAAATTGCATTTCAATCAACATTTTTCAGGCAGTGGGTGTTTTTACGTCAGTTGTAATCTTACTCCAATGTGCATGCGCAATGTAGGGAATCTAGACTTAAACCCATAGACTGTTTTATACAGTCTGTGCTTATACCGCGGCATTAGCTATAATGCATCAACTGACGTTAGCTAGCGGGAGGGCTATAACATTATTATGATGTTTGCCAGCTAGTTACTTAACTTAGCTAGCAGGTTAGGTAGTTATGAGAGTGTAATTTTGGGTTCAACGTTTACTCACTCCTATTTGGGGAGCCGTCAGGTCGTCATTCTTTACAATCAGTAGTCTGTACTCTGTAGTGATAAGCATCAAGTGGAAGAGCTGATTAGCTGCATCAAGTTTGTCCTTGCAAGAAATTTTAGAATGCAAGTTGGCTAATAAGTTACATGGCAAGCTGGCTGTGTTAGCTAGCTAATAACAAACACTATCTAGCTTGAGTTGGAGTTAGCGGCTAGCCGGTCTAGTAATGTCAACCATAAGGTATGCAGTGAAACTGGGCTGTTTTCACACCAATCAGTGAGTCTTTTTTCCAAGGCCAAATTTCGTACATTGCGCATGCGGAGACGGAAGTTCGTAAGAATAGCCAATTGGAGTAAGTTTACGACTGGCGTAACAATAACCACTGCCCATTTTTTAACTTGTGGCTACTTGTTTCTAATCTTCATTTTCTTTGCTGCAATTTAAAAAATTAGAGAGCCGGTTGGTTAGATGGCCTGCAAAGGAAGATCTGCTAAAAGGAAATGAGGAAGTTAACAGAGTTAGGTAATCTGTATTGTTAAAAACTACTAATTAGTTAAAGGGGATATTTCTGTACCACCCCTAATATCAGCTGACGAGCCGTTGCCGGCTGCTTCGCAGTCTCAGATTGGACAGGAGACATTCAGAAACTCATCAGCAGACAGAATTCATTTCACAATCCAATTGGGCAGCAGGAAGCAAAGGCTGTTTCGTCAGAGCTGCTCGTCCGACTCCAGCAGAACGGTCTCCCTGTGGCTTCTGGCGCTAACCCCATGCCAGCTATAATCCAGCCAGGCCATTTCTCCCACCATGCTTCTGACTGCGATAAATGGGCTTCTCTGTGAATTCTACATTTTTCCTGCAGCACAGCATTGGCCCAGGGGAGAGAGGTACCGCTCATTTATAAATAAGGCTTCGCTTCCGGCAGGAAATTCTCCTGCAGTCCAGTTTCCCCTACCACTGGCAGAGCGGTTCAGAGATGCATAGCATTATACATAAACACAAAGAGGCAATCCATTCTCCGAGAAAAACACCCAAATGCAACTGGATCGCCTTATTTTAAACAAAGCCATTACAGTTGTGACCCGGCTGGTGCCACAATACTGCGCAAATAGTACAGGTAAGCGTATGTTGAGCAGGCGTGTGCGGCATAACACAGAAGACTGTGCAGGAAAGGTGCACATATGTAATACAGGTTTGAGTGTATGGTACAGGTAAGCCTGTGTAGAACAGGCACGTGTAGTACAGGTAAACATGCGTTTTATGGCCACACTCGTCCAAAAAGGCAGTGCCACCGAGACAGAGATCAGAGAAGCAGAACCCAGTCTCTGGCGGCCATTTTGGGAAGAGTGAAATCCCCTGTATTCAGTGTTTCAGTAAACACATCACACCCAGCACCACCCTAAACACAGACACAGCCTAGCCCACCGCGACCACCATTAGACACCATTAGGAGAATATACGCCGCACCCAGTGCTGAAACTGACAAATAACAAAACAGAGAGATTGAGGTCAAGGCAGTTGTAATTTCCCCTGTGACAAATTTACGTTAATTAGCCCAACTCTTAGTGGTTATATTTACTCACAAAACTAGCAGTATTCCACAATCCAATGAACTTCAGGGGAACAGGTTGTTTCTAAGATTTTATCAAAAGGACTTGGGCAGAACTGCCATCCTTCCTAGCAAGACCATCTTGTTGCAACCATCAAACCATCTGAAAGAGTTACACTGAGCTCAAACAATCTTCTTAACTTCGGAGCGTGCTCACTTCTGAGACTCCCAAAAAAAAAAAAAAACTGCATTTCACTGAACTTCCAGCACAGTCACATGCTCCCAACAGTTAATGCCTCGATTTACAGCCAAACCACAAAGTTTATAAGAAACAAATCACAGAAGACATACAATCACAAAGACACCACAGATGAGCTTAAATCAAGAGGCTTGCGGTAAATTGGTTCACTGGAAAATCAAGAAGACTTTAATAGCCAGGCATTCCGTAGCGTCCTTTGAAAAACGCTTCATAGCGAGAAGATTTGTGAGAGGTTCTGAGGGGTGCGTAATGCCTGACAATTTGACTTTGCGCCCACACTGAGCCGTGATGTCAGACAGACAGAAAGGTTACTGTGCGTCAGAGGGCAGATTACGCTGGGCGTTTGTGTGAAACTCTGACGCTTGTGAGAAAATGACCCCCCCAGAGTCACCGTGATTGTTGGGTTGTTCATCTTACTGCGCTAAACAGAAACTCGAACACTTTCTGATCAGCAAACAGGTGCAGACAAACCTCAAAAATCAGTCTTTAGGGTTTCAGGAAAAAAAAAAAAAAAGGCTCTTCCAGTGTTTGGAAAAAAGAAAGCTCACTTTGTTCCGAATGAAATGACAGCATTTCTGTGTCGATGAAGTATGGACAAACAGACGGTCAGTGGGCTGACAACTCAAGGCCTCAAAGACAGACGATTACATCATCAGCCCTTCCACTGGTCAGAAGACATTTCTGTCATCATTGGCTTCCTGGCTGAGTGGCATTATTCATACACTCGCTGAAGTCTTTAGTGTAACCACACATATGGTCAATAAACAGTTAATGCAAAAAAATGCGTGTAATATGATTTTAAGAGGAATAGCAGTTACACTATTGTCATTTTTTAGTTTATTTGAGAAAAAATTCCCCAAGTGGTACTGTATAGCTGGGAGAAAAATCGACCAGTAGAAGGATTAAACTTCTCAGAGCAAGAGTAGCTGACTTCAGATCAGCTTAGCCTGTTCGGCTCCTGGTTGTTCTGGGGTTCAATCGGAAGATTAAACTGACCTGAGACCACTGCTCTGGCATTTTCTTTTAAAGAAAGCCAGTGAGATGTCGACCATGGTTCCCTGATCCACCCCTTTTCCCCCCCCCCCCCACCCTTCATCTGGACTCATTACCAGGCCTCAGTGTCCCTGACCAGCCGAGCGTTACCCCCGGAATGTTCTAGAATGAGAAAGAGGTCGTGTTTGAAGACACCCATGTCAGTAAATTAGGAGCCACATCATCCAAGGATGAGAAAGCTTGACTCCATGCACCCCCCGTACCCCTAAATCAAGCTCCAACCCGTCCCTATTACCCCAGGACATCAGCGCCTTAAATCTATCGCCCCAAAGAAAACAAAACTCAGACCATTCCAGATGCGCCAGAGGACAGACCCCGGCAGGAATCATGGGAGCAGTTGTTTGGTCGGCAGGGGGTCGGCAGTGAACACGGGCAGCGCTCCATGGATCTGCTGCCCACCAGCTTCGTAAAGTTTCAGAAAAACCAGCTTAGTTATGACCACTAATATATATGCGTAAGATTTTGAAATGGCGTAAAAGCAGGTACAGGAGGCCATAACTGCTTGAACACAGGTATTAAAGATTATAACCATTAACAAACATGGACTCAAAGAGGCGATAACTGCTTATATCATAACTGTTTACAAGCAGGTAAGAGGTGATGACGACTTATGCACAAGTATTAGTGATTGTCACTGCTTATTCACAAGTATAAAATGCTTACACAAGTATTACAGATAGTAACTGCTCATACACAATTATACAAGGTTTTAACTACTTGTATATGATAGCATTAGAGATTTTAACGTCTTATATGAATGTATATGAGCTTATACCCATTTATAAGCATGTATAAGGGGTTATAACTGCTCATACGCAAGTATTAAATAAAGGATTCTGCTTTCTGCTCAACGAAACATGAAATGCTGTCTTCTGAAAGGGCGAAAATGGTCTCTCTCTTTGACATGCGGTAAACCCTTCAGACAGACAGGACGAGGGCCGAGCATTACAATGGGACAGGATCACAGGGCAGAGAGCTACAGCGCAAATTATGGGCCAGAGATCACCACCCTGCCACCACCAATCAGAGGAGTTCCAACCCAACTGAGAGAGAGGGACACAGACCAAGAAACAGACACAGAGAGGAGACGGACAGAGAGACAGGGAGTCACAGAGAGAGAGAGAGAGAGAGAGAGAGAGAGAGAGAGAGAGAGAGATGGACAGACACACAGGGAGTTACAGACAGAGAGAGAAAGAGACAGGGAGTCACAGAGAGAGAGACAGACGGACAGACACACAGGGAGTTACAGACAGAGAGAGAAAGAGACAGGGAGTCACAGAGAGAGAGAGACAAACAGACAGATAGACAAACACCCTCAGGGTTCCCCAGGAATGCTCTCCCCTCCAAGCTGTGTAAATAAGACAGGGCATCGGGTAGCTGCTCCGGGGGGAACTGGAGCCTCGTTATCAACCCCCAACCCCGATACAGGGCGTCCTGCCAACACACACACACACACAGTAACCAGAACACACAAGCACCACACACACGGCTTCTAGACTTGATCGCCAGAACATGCATTATAAAATTCATGAAGCCAAAGAAAGCATTTTGAAACTGAAATAAACGGGGGAGACTGGACAGGCACCAGACAAAGCCTGGACCCCCACATTTACCCCTCCCCCGACCCCACCCCCCAGCACCAGCTGAATTATTGATGTTACCTCCACCGAAGGGAATCCTTCACTTCACAAAAAACACACCGCAGGCCGTAAAACACGCACACACACACACACAGCTACCATTACCACGGCGATGAATTGTCCATCAGAGGCCCGACTGTAAATCAAGAGACTGGATTGCGCGCGCGCACACACACACACACACACACAGCTGAGGACATGCAGAGGTAAGGGAGTTGAACCCCACCCCTCCTGTAAGGGCAGGTCCGCGTGCGCACTGACTCCAGACCCATTTCACACAGACAAACACGGCCGCTATACCTGCCCCCCCCCAAATCTCATCGTCTACACCCATGACGACAGATCAAGCCTCTATCTTTCCTGACCCTTGACCTCTTAGCATGAATAGGGGTCACTATATTCCATTTCACTCAGCATGACCCCGTAATCCACTCTCGCCAGACCCAGTCCATTACAGTCACCCTCCTGACTCTTAAGGGCAGTTCCACAGTGACTGACGTTACATTACAGAGGGAACAGGGCATTTGCCAAGGCCTGGGAGTAAAGTTGTGCTCCTTGGATGTTCATATTTTATGACAAGCATATCAGGGACTAGGTCTACTTGGAGGCAGGAGAAAACTTTGCTGGTGTGATGTATACGTTAGTAGGATGTGAAATTGCGAGGGAGACTGACGTTACACAAAAACAGCCATAAAGAAAATTCACAAACTTTATTGCACACCAATAGGGCTTTTGCACTAGAACATACTCGGCTCTACTCGACTCGACTCTACTTGGTTTTTAATGTTTTCCATTAGGTGATAGTACCTGGTACCAGGTACTTTTTTACTACCTACTCGGCCGGGGTTCCAAGCGAGCTGAGTCAAGCCAAAAATGTGACGTCAACAGACTGCAGGCCACTGATTGGCCAGGGAATGATGCTTGCTATGTTGACTCTGCCCACGTTGAGGAGGAACTCAATTGTAATGGAAAACGACCGAAACCGAGTAGAGTCAAGTCGAGTAGGGGCGAGTAGTGCTAAAACTGCGTAATGGAAAAGCGGCATTATATTCAAACCATACAAGGCTGAAAGCTTTTTTCATTCCAAGATATAAGGTAACATGCAACTGAGATTTTTCCCACGTTCAAAATCATACATCCAAAGCTAATTACGCTGAATATCGCTAACAGACAGCCTGAGAACAGACCCGACAGCTGCACTGATCCTATAACGGTTACGCGGAGGTTTGAACCAACAACCTTCCACAGCCCAGGAGAACCCCTCAGCGGGGAGGCTGTAGCCCCTCGCCCATACAGGAGGTCCCACCCCAGCACATATCACCCCGGCACAGCTGTGCTAATCTCAGCCCGGACGGGAGCTGCACTGATCTGGGGCCAGATCCACGCAGACGGGTGTATTTTCAGCACTGTTTCGCAGGACAGATTTTCCCTTCGTCTGAGATCAGAGGAGCAGAGAGGGAACAGGAAAGCTTTGATGTTTGCAGGGCTCCGCTCCATACTGCAGATTTGGAAACAGTCCTGGTCCTGAGTGAAGCCCTCTCTTCTTCCGTCTCTCTCCCTCAATCTCTCTCCCTCACAAGGTTTCACCTCTCTCTGTCCTCCTTCCTTTCTCCCTCTCTCTCTACCACACAAGGTTTCACCTCTCTCTGTCCTCGTTCCTTTCTCCCTCTCTCTCTCCATCCATCTCTCTCACTCCCTCTTCCCCCCATCTCTCTCACACTATTCCTCCCAGTCCTCCATCGCTCTCTCTCACTCTCTCTCTCACTCCCACACGACACAACACACATTTATATGTCATATAGTGCTAAGGAGTAGGGGCTGTGTATTATTGAGTCAAAGTGTATCTCTCATCAGTCGATCCGGATCGGGAATTTTACTGGGAATGTCCACCAGGCTGGAATTCCAAAGTCGGACTGATGACTGGAGTCAGTGTGTCCTTCTACAGATCCTTTGTGTGTGTGTGTGTGTGTGTGTGTGCGTATGCGCGCGTGTGAGAGAGAGAGAATTTCCATGCGGATGTCGAGCAGAAAAAATAAAACTGTAATGAAAGCCACATCTGGGAGATAAGCGCTCATGAAATCCCACACTGGGATAAAAATACATCTTTGATTGTAAGTGACATACTCATGTAAGGATCTGGTACTACAGTGAACAAAAATCAACCACTTCCCTTCTTGGGTCCAAGACCTCCACACAGCCCAACGACAAGGAGAACTAACACATTCATCCTCTCTTCACACAAGGCAGAGGTGTGTTTTTTCAAAATATATAAAAGTGTCAAGCAGCCCCAAACACACTCCCTGTTGAGCAATCATCCAACACGTCTACAGCAGCCATTTTGTCTCCGTGAGCAGGTTAACGTGCGTCGCCCAATGAGAGCCCAACATCGCCATGCAGTGGGAGGGCTCACTAACCCCAGGGTCAAAGGTGAGAGGTCAAACGGAAAAGGGCGACAGAGTGACCTCTTCAGAGACACCCTGCTGAGGCATTATGGGTACAGATCAGCCCGACAGCAGCTCGCTTCAGACTCAAATTTCAAAGGGTCCAATTGAACTGGCAGCAGCTGACTTTAATTATTGAGTAATGAAAGCATAAATATCGTGACCAGAGTTAGTAAACTGTGCGGATAACAAATAAAGTTAGTTCAGAGTGAACCATCGTAAATCTGAACGATGAAGCAATGCCCGAGGCTCAGCACTCAAACTGCCGCCACATCCCAGCTGTTTTTCCACCCCGATCTACTACAACCACGACAGCCAAAATGGCCCCTTTCATCAAAGTCATGCAGGAAACACAAAGACCGTGAGCTATGGCAGCCATGAGAGCCAAAATGGAAGTCTTCATCAGAGCGAAGGGAGAGGTAAACTGCTCCTTTATCCGACTGATCACGGTCAGTAACTGTTCCCCTTTCGCAAAACCGAATTTCACTCATCTGAGACCCAGATTGGCCTCTTCAGACTTAAAAGGTTTTACATATTCAAAGGGACTCATTTGTTAAACAAAACACGGCCAACATAAGAGGGGGTGGCAAGAACCACCACACAAACGCTGTTGAAGCAGCATTGATTCCCGCTGTCCTGAATTCTTTTTTAAACACGCAAACATGTCCGTACATGTTCTCGCAGAATCACCTGGTGGTCTACATGCAGACCAGTGTAATGTTCTTGTTTTTTACAAATGATCATATTCATTCGTTTTCACCAAATATTTAATTGGTCAGTTACTTTTACTTTTTAAATACGATCAAGTAATTTTTGTTGCAAGTTACTGGAGCAGTAGTTTTGCATAAAACAATCTCCAAATGAAGTCAGACACACATCGACCTGTAGCGCAGATGCACATTTCTCAGGTATTCAGAAGGTTGGTGGTTCGAGACCCAGGAGGATAAGAGCAGCAGCAGAATCTTACAGTCAGGCCCTTAACCACACAGTACTCCAAGGGGACTGGAACGTACTTCATCTAATTAACTTTCAGTAACTTTGGACAGCAATGGGAGCTAAGTCATGATGTAATGTAACATCATTTGTCGAGCTGATAATTCAGTGTTCGGCTCTGAAACGGTCAATAAAGGCTCACTTCAGTGCTGCCAGGACTGAAACAGGCAGGGTTAGCATGAGAAAGCCAGGCATTCACCGACGCATGACCTGCACATCGCAGCGCACAGAAATCCCATTCACAGCCTGAAGCCACAGCGAACAGAGGACTGAAATAAAACAAAACACTTAACCACTCAAGACATCCACGCCCAAAAATACTTTGAGTATGAAGTCCCAACAGTTGTGAAAATAAAGACTTTGGTTTCACACCTGTAAATGGGTATGGCATGCAAAAACACGCACGAATTCGACCATTTCTGAGTTAAAGCAGTAGCCTCCTATGCTAGACTTGAAGGACAGCCTTTATCCAAAACATCAAAACAGCTTCACACTCCAAGATAACAGAGTGCAGACCGAGAAGTGATGAGCAGGCCTTCAGAAATTCTGCTCCTCCGGCTGTTGTTCTTGTTGCAGTTGGGCGAGCTCAAAGGCCGCTTTTAAGGTTTCAGTCCGTCACGCTAAGAGCTCAAGGTCAAGGGTCAAGCCTGCTCCATAAAACAGCCAATCCCAAAGTCATGCAGCAGCTCTTACCCTCTAAAGCACCCCAACACGGGCTAAAGCAGAAAATTAGCCAAGGCTATGACACAGAAGAGTAATGCAGGCAAAAACAGGCTGAGAATACCACCTGAGTATTAATGACCTGCGTCTGACCGCAAAAGACCCCAGGATTCCCAGAGAGACGAGGAGTGAGGACTGACTTATGGGGCGATGAGAGTAGGGGGGGGTCAGGGGGGTGGGGCCATCTGGTTTAGATGAGTGATGGTTCCTGGGAGGCTGGAGGGGCCCCATTCCTGCAGTCCCAAAGGCTCTTTCGCAGTCCTAATGAGAGCGCTTGCGTGGACACTAATGCAGTATTCCACGTGTCCCTGTGCGATGAAAATCCCAGTGTTAAATCAACTCCAATAGTTTATTTGAGTCCAAGACGGCTGGGATGGACTCATATAAACTCTCCTGGGTTTGAATGAACACTGGGATTTTTACCGTGTGGTGAATGCGCGTTGGTGAATGTGTTTATGTCTATGAGTAAGCAAGTGTGTATGCTTGTGTTTGTGTGAATGTCTGCCACCATGTCAGTGGTTTGTATGCACACGTGTGATAAATTCATCTTATTCCATGAATAAAACAAAGTGGCTTTTCCCCCAACCGTTGGTAGAACAGAAAGTAAGGGGGTAAGGTTACTCTTATTCCCCCGGTAAATCTAAGACACCATTCAAATGGTGCCAAAAAGTTTCACCGAAAAATGTCGCTCAAAGGTTGGGGGAATAGCCTTTGCCTAAATTAAACTACGATACGCAAAAGTGCATGCAGTGCTAGAAGTAATCAGGATAGCGCAACAAGGTCGCATGACTTATTTTCATCGTGGAACTTGCGAAAAATGTTTTTCACATCATGGGTGGGCGAAGGTTATCGGCGTCATCCCGAATTCAAAATAAAGCAGAAATATCAGCGATGTCTCACTCATTTTCCCACACGGGCCCACGCTCGAAGCAGACGGGAGCAATTCGGTTTCTCAAATGCAGAATCGTTTGGATAATCCAGTCCCGAATGCCCGAGAATGGCCCGGTAGCCGCTCTAGCTCGCAGCTCTGAATATGGGCGAGCGCCACGGCTCCCTAACACGGTCGCCGCAGAGCTGGTGTTTCACGCAAATTCTTGCGAGTAATTAACAGAAGACAAAAGCAGTGAAGAATGCGAGATTAATCGCTTCATTAAAAAGGCATTAGGAGTGGAGCCCAGCAGAAGCTACAGTCATTAAGAACCAGCCCCCGCTCTGAGAAATCGCTCCACACAAAAACACCAGTCCATGTGTTCAGACCGAGCCGCCAACATAGAGCTCAGTTATCCAAGCTCATTTCCAGGTCTACCGGTGGGACGTAACCAGCTCCCCAAAGCCACCGGGGCATTCTAGCCCCATTTCCTTTCCAAGTCAACGTTCACTTCAACATAAAAATACGAAGTTAACCGTTTTTCCCCACAAGTACACGCACAGTCAATATGGGCATTTCCGTCATATAACGTTCCCCTGTGTGCAGATTCCTAAGGTCACGTAGCATTTGGACGATGCAGATGGGCCATTCTTTGAGAAGTGAACCAAAATGTCACACACATGACCAGATGTCACCAAATAAAGAAATACTTTGAAAATTAATGAAAGGTATCAAATTTATTCCTTGCTATTCTCCATATCCCAAAACTATGAAAATTCTAGATTTTTCAACTTCAGAGTTTTTGAAGTCATATAGAGTTATGAAAAACCTGTTTCCGTGTGAAGTCACACACGTGACCAGTCGTTTTTGACCTCTGACCTTAAGTAGTTAAAGTTAATGTAACAAATAACATTTTTACTTGATAGACTTGGATAAGTAGTACTCTTATACAAGGTCCACAATGATGAACCTCCAATGCTTTTGTAATTGGAGGAGATTTTTTCTACTATTTGTTACATTTTTGGTCACACACGTGACTGAGAATGGCCCAGATATATTTCGTGAATGAACCAGGAGCAAGTCATGTCACCGCGCTGCGGCTGAACCGGCTGAGTGGACGAACATGAACATGGCTGTAAGTGCGTAGATTCTGTCAGTGAGGGACATACATCACACTGACCAGGTCCATGCTTTTTAAAGGCCTGTTGTTGAGCCGCAGTGCACCATTACACACGACTGAAGTGCGGTGGTCCCATTTCTATTCCGAGAAAAAAAAAAACCCCACAATATAGACCTAACCGGCACCACAGGCCATTGTGCTGCAGAGGTCCCTCCCTCTACACACAGGACATAAAATACAATGGAGATGGAACACAGGAAATGTCCTCAGATTGCACAAAAACCGAGAATTACAAAAAACACAAAACGGCTCCACAGAACACTGAAATTGAAGCCCTGATGTTATGCTACGCTCTACATGAGGCCAATTCCTCATCTGTCTTCATTACAGCTCAACCTCCACACAAAAAACTAAAACCCTGTAGGCTGACTAGGCATGCAGTGTTACTGAGCGCTTGCATACGCATACACACACACACACACACACACACACACGCACGCACAACTGCAAGCAGAAATGAAGACTGGATTATACAGTAGCGTTATGTGGGGGGTGGCAATATACACCCCATCATCTCAACTTCCGCTAATCTGTAAATTATGGATAAAGGGGAGAGCAGTTGCCTCGGAAACCGCTTTTCAACTCTTCCACCAGCCCCGCCCCCTTTACGCAGTAATAGTCGGTGTGACAGGATGGGGGGGATCAGCACCCCACCCACAGGAGGGTCCTTCTGAAGCAGTTCCAGAATGCTTTAGAGGCCACACTGAGAGGTCAAAGGTCACCAGTAAGGGGGGGGGGCACACCCCAACTCCCCCTCTATCACAACACATCCCAGCATGCTCTAGTGTCTGAACTCAGGAAGCGGTGGAGTGGCGGGGGGGGGCTATCGCACTTTGGTCAGCGGCTCGAACACAAAAGCTCGTCGGAGGAGAAGAGCGAACAAAAGCAAACAGCGATAGAGTAAAGGAAGAGCAGGGGCTTCCTCTGCAGACCCCTGGGGGCCAATCTGATATCTATCCTGTATCCGTCCTCCTGCCACGCGCTTAGCACAGCACCCAGCAATCCTATGGAGCTTTTACACCCACGAGTGTGCACGTGTGTGTGAGTGTGTGTGTGTGTGTGTGTGAGAGAAACAGTGTGTGTGAGTCTGTGCATCTGTGTGCGTGTGAGTGTGCATGTGGACTTTACTACCCATGTTTCTGAGGACCAACACCTGAAAAACAACATTGTTGTGAGGACATTTGGGGTTGTGGGGACATATGGGGCTGTGAGGGCATTTCTGGTGATCCTTACAGAGGATTACGGCTAATTGGTTAAAATGAGGGTTAGGTTAACGTTAGGGTGAGGATTAGGCATAATTTGGTCATGGTTTGGGTTCGGGAAAGGCTGTACGGAATGAATGCAAGTCAATACAATGCCCTCACAAATATAGCCATAGAAACGCGCGTGTGTGTCTGTGTGTGCATATTTGCGTAGGTTAAGTGGGTCAAAGCGTGTATGAGCATGTGTGTGTGTCCTTGTTTGCTGGCCTAACCATTCACCACACCCTCAATGTGCACACTAATAACTCCGCTCTCCCCGCTTCACATATTTTCAATCACAGCACTGTCAGGCTGTTATCAATAGCCCTCAATCATCTGACATCAAGCAATAAACCTTAGACACACTAAATGTCCACATGTATTTATGGTGTTTGTGTTTCCTGGTTATATGAGAAATTGATTTCACATTACTGTCTCGCGTGTCACACATCGTAAAGCATGGCCATGTCTTCAGAAACACGGCATGAATGTAACCTTGAAACCAACTTCAGATTTATGCACAATGTAACGGACGATGAATCTTGCGGGATAGCATTTTCTGAATTAGCGTCAAGATCTCCTGGAGCACGATGGAAAATGCATGGCGCTAAAAGAGTTAGCACACACTGAAAATGAGAATTGTCACAGTGCCTAAACATGGGCTGTTTTCATATTTCATACTGCAGCGGGTCTTAATAACGCGCCACAGGGCACGTTCCCACATAAACGTGTCAGATTCCTTCTAACTTTACGCTCATCATTTCTGGAGCACGAGAGATGGGCGCACAGCACAAAGCGGTTTTTGAGCTGATGGTGCCATTCCCACAACGGCGGTATTGTTTCAGGAGAACACGTAGCGTTTTCAGCCGAACAATGGCTCTCCCACGCAAGGGACAGAACAGTAGTCCTGGTCACATGATATGTGAGGGGGCGGGACCTTACACAGCCACTCCTACCCATCACAGGGTCAGCTGAAACTCGAGCGGACTCCAGTATTCTCCAAGGCATCATCACCCAAATGACATCTCACATGGACACATTAGCGACTTCAGGATGCAAAGGCTCTCCAAAGGTCCTGAAAAGTGTCCATGAAATGGCGATCTGGAGCGACTCCCAAACATGACAAAGCATCTCCTGTCCTCCTGCAGCAAATATCCTAACTATACGGCCACTCTGCGCCTCAAATCACTACCACTTAAACGAATGGCACCAAAATTGATCAAGACAATTTTGTCCATTTCAGTAGACATTGAGAAAGATTGATACTGCTATACAATATAAAGCAAACCATTAAGAGTCCATTTTGGTAAGGACTGTCCCCATTACCTCCAAATGAAAGCTGAACAAACCAGAGGTTAGACGTAGACTATACTGTAACTCACAACAAGAAAAATGATGGGCCTGGCCAAGCAAGTAACTCAGTGACATCTTACTACTTTCTCTCACATAATTACCTATAACTTCTGAACTATTAGTAACAGAAATGCAATCTATACATTTTTGGAAAGCTAAAAAATAGGGGATTATGATTAAATAATAGATTTTAAGTTTTTCATTGGGATTTTAGAGCCCATGAACCCATAGTAACTCAGTGACATAAAATTAACATCAAAAGTTTTACTTTTTTTTCTCTAAACCCAGGGACCACGTTCCCAAAGCAATTTGAACAAAATTATTTTTGTATCCTATGGAGAAAATGGTTAATTAAAATGTTTGGGTGTTAGAATTTCAAATATTTTTTGTTTGTTTAAAAAAAGTTATGGGGAAATATGTGAAGCAAGGTCTGGTAACTCAGTGACAACAACACAAGTTATTCCATTTGTACTTTTTATTTGCAATATTTTGAAATCAGAAAAATATTTTTAAATTCTAAAAATATAGGTAATTACCCCTCCAAAAATGTATATATCAACATAGTTGAATGAAAAAAAACCCTGGAACCCTGACGACCCTCTGACCACACTCTGCGACACCCAGGAGGCTGATAGCTGCCGCCCGACCGCTGCCTGTCCCTATATCGCAAACTGCCTGCCTACATCACCGTGTTTACTGTGTACCAAACTCTGGATCCCTGGTTCTGTGGCTTGACCCCTTGAGTTCCACATCCGAATGCTCGGATCCCCCACCACAGGATGGCTGATATCTGGCCTGAAAACAAAATGCGGTGGAGGGACGGACAGGCAGATGGACAGAGGTATGAAAAGGCGCATCTACATAATAAGACGTATCCATGATTTTGACAGGTTCAGGAGTTCTGGCCCAGACAAGAAGTGTGATGGACGAACACACGGATGAAGGGACAGACAGACAGACAAGCAAAGGGACAACACTCATTTGAATATCCCCATTCACTTTGCGGCAGTGGATAAAGAAAGATGTCTTTATATTGACAGGATCATATCTCCGATACTTCCTCCTTGTCTACACACACCAGAGAGGCAAGGAAATCAATACCAATGCCCTCTCTCCTTCTGTCAGAGGCTCATTAGTCACAGTAAAAGTTTCCCAGTTTGGGACATCAGTTTTGTGCCAAAAGGCAGCACCTCCTCAGTTTCCCCTTCCAAAGCCGGACTCTGAACACGCACATCCGTCCCTAAAGATATTTTAGGCCCCGTCAGCATTTCCCTCATGTTAGCACGCCACAGTCCTCACGTTAGCACGCCACAGTCCTCACCTTAGCACGCCACAGCACAGGAAAGGGACCGACCCCAAACCGCCTTTTTTATAAAACCACAGGCCACTTCTGGCCCCACTCATGTAGTCATCGTTCGAGCTCAGCCATGCTAATTAGCAGCCTCTGACACGCTGAAGCGAAATTAAAACTTTATTAGTATTCATCACGGGAAGCAAACAGGTCTGCAGAAATGAGGGGTCGAGGCGAAGACAGTAACTTTAGCGACAAGTTTAGCAGCAGAACGTGGATTAAAATAAACTAACCCACTTCTGGCCACGACTTGAATAAAAACCTACTCCCCCAAAAACAAAAAATAAATATCCAATATCAGTATCCTTATCAGTGAATCTCTAATTAAAATGGTTCGTCTTATGATAACTGGCAGTAACTTAGGATAACTCTATTGATTTGCAGTGTGTCCTGAAACCATGCCCGGAAAATATCCTCCAAAACATGTGGGTCACATGGGGCTGTGTGGTTCATTTTTGGTTCATAAGGTTCTACTCTACACTCTCAGAAAAAAAGTACCCATTTGTACCTTTAGGGGTAAAAGGCTTGTCACTGGGGCGGTACCCTCAAAGGTACGGCTGTTGTACCCTCAGAAGTGGGTACTTATTTGCTTTGGAGCATTAAAGTACCTTTTAGGCCCTAAAAAGGTTCACACAGGTACCCTGAGGTCCTATAATTAGCCCCAGGGGGTACATAAGTGCTGAAGGTACCTTGGGGAACAGAAATGGACTCCTGCTGTACCCCTATTTCTGAGAGCGTACGTTGTCACCCATCTGTACTTCATGCAGACAGTCAAGCTCAATTAATCTAATTTTGCCAGGAATCTTCATGAACAATAAAAGATTTTTTTTTCTCCCATTAAAAGCCAATCAAACATTATTTCCAAAATGTCCTCCTTCGTGACAGAAAAAGGGAACTCAATGACCTATTTCCCAGAAAAAAAGTCCCAAAATTTTAGTTATTTAAATTAAAGAAACCGCAAACACAAGCCCCACAGCATTTTGAATTCTTCAAAGATATCTGAAGATGCAGCTTGAGTTCTGCAGCGCTAAAAAAAAAAAAAAAAAAAAAAAAACCTGACTTCTGTATTTCGCACATTAACCCTTTGAGTGCTGAATAAATTTAAGGAATTAAAAATGTAATTATCCTGAGCTGTTGAAAACCCATCATGTGGCAACTTGTTTAAAAGAGCTCCCCTGCGGGAGCTCTTTTAAACAAGTCACCACACGATAGGTTTTCAACAGCTTTAATTTTGATATCTTACATCACTGAGCAACGACGGCTGCATTTAGCGCTCTCAGGGTTAAGAATGCAAAAATGGCAGGGAGAAGTCTGGAATTTGCGTAATGGAGATGAAGACGGCAGACTGCCTCCGGCTCCGAAGCAGAATGCAGAAGCAGAGCTTCAGTGCAGGAGAGCGGTGGCAGACTGGTCCTCGCAAATGATGTGAGAAAAGACAGAAATCTGCACACTGCTGCGGCTCCCCCCCACCCACCCACAGTGATTTACTGACCCACTTACACAACACCGTAAATTTCACTCCGCAGGAAAATACCACTTCCGTTTTTCTCCCCCGTAATTTTCTAAATCCAACGTCAAACCTCCAGAGACTGCACTTCATCAAAAATACATTAATAGATACTGTACACACACACACACACACACACACTTCACCCCACTGTCAGAATGAGAAAACAGCCTCTCGAGCACTCTTTATGTCGGCAAAATGAGATTCTGAAGGTGTCAAAGTATCTTATTTACACAAGGGGATATGGCAGAGGCCATGAAATAGAATTTAATTAGATTATTCTAACACGACCCACCTTCTACCCAGATACAGCGATGTATATAGTAGAGTAAGAAACAGAACAGAAGCGCATTCCTTGACAAGCATCAAAAAGCGACACACAGACAGACAGACAGACACAGCATGTGTCTGGTATGATAAAAGGCTCTACAGGATACCACTGAGGAAAATTCTCCCACATAACCATCAGCGCTACAGAAAACATCATCAGCCGCATAATCAATGCGCTCGCACTAATCTCATCGATCCGCGAGTCTGTCAGACACAAAGACTCAGCTTCCTAATTTATCAATTTCCTCGACGCGCTAGAGGTGAGTAACAAGGTTTCAGGTGATAATGAGAATGCATTCATGAGGGAATGAGAACAAATCATTACCCAGCACTGCAGTACAGCCGCTGCAGGGGGGCTGCAGGGGCAGGGGGAGCGGGTACCGGCGTCTTCTGGGGGACAAATTTAGGAAGAGGAGGATTTGTGCTCGGAAAAGCCTCACACTCCCAGTTGCTCATACAAAGCCTTGACACAGTGAAAGAAGATTCCAGTGTGCAGAGAATAATGACTTTAAAGAAGACCGATGGCCCCATTTCTTCAACCTTTTGATGCGTTCCTTGTTTAGTCACCGCCGATTTTATCTCCATCGCAGATTTACTAACGTATTGCATCTGGTTTCAATCCAATACATGTCCATTTTCTATAATTACTCTGTCTCAACAGAACGCTAATAGAGGGTCTGCAAAAGTACATGCAACACCCATCCACAAATCTATTGTCTGATTTGCTAATACACACTTAGAGCCGCAGAGGGGCTGGAGCCTAATGCAACATACAATGATGGCAAGAATACATGCCTCAGTCCGGACATTTCGTAAATCCATCACAGAGATCGTACACACCATTCACACATTTGTTACATTGGGCAGCATAGAGTCTTCAAATAGCCGGAGGTGCGTGTCTTTGGACTTCCTGGAGACAACCCACATGAGCATGAGAGGAACAGGTAAACTCCACACAGAAAGACTCTGAGCTGGATTTGATCCCGCAACTTTCGAGCCCTCCTGCTGAAACTGCTACCCACTGCAGCAGTGTGCTGTCCAGGTTACAACACATTACTTTCCCATGGTTTCAAAGAGATTCAAAACAGGTCATCACTGACCAGCCATAACATCTGATTTATGGTAAGACACTTGACACATTTGATGAGTGTCGCTAAACAGATTTCCCAACTGAGAAAGAAGTGTTGCTCGACGCTTACCTTTCATGTTGAGCATCAGGAGAATCTCGTTATGTTATGGAGACAGTCATATTTTGTTGCGCATTGTGATCGAGTAGCCATACTGCATTACAATAATTTCACTGCGGACACGTTTTCTCTGAATGGTTCGGTCAGTAATGATAACTACAACTGAAACCTTTTGCTGAAGCATAAAATTTATACGTTGGGCGGCTCTTCAATTCCTGCCAAGCAACACTCAGCGAAAGTGTCGATCGCCCTACCATAAATCAGGCTTTTGTCTCAGCAATTTGGTTGTGAAAAACCGTCAGAACACTCCACGCGAGTGAGGTTTGTGATGTCACTCACAGCGCTTGGCCGAAAGAGCAATGTGCTGCGTCTCTCCCTCGATCATCGCAAACAAAAGGAAATTATCTGAACAGGAGTCTTTAGTACGCTCCTCATCTTCCCCTGTTTGAGCTCATGATGAAGAGCGTTAGCAACCCCAACTCAAGTAATACCCAGTATCGAGCATTATTACCCATTATTACATATTACTATCCATTATTACCCAGTATTACATATTAGTATCCATTATTACCCACTATTATATTATTATCCATCATTATCCAGTATAACCCAGTATCCCAGTAATAGCCATTATTCTCTAGTATTACCCAGCATTACACATTATTACCATTATCCATTCTTACCCAGTATTACTCAGTATTCTCCAACCCATTATTACCCAGCATTCTCCAGTATTACCCAGCATTACCAAAGTATTCTTCAGTATTACACATTATTACAAACTATTACCCAGTATTCTGAAGTATTCCCCAGTATTCTCAAGTACATGGTATAACCCAGTAGTACCCATATTCTTGCCCAGCATTACCCAGTATTCTCTAGTATTACCCAGCATTACAGTCTGTAGACTAAGCTTAAGGCCTGAAC
Organism: Gymnothorax javanicus; assembly: GCA_029692085.1. Classification (NCBI taxonomy): domain Eukaryota; kingdom Metazoa; phylum Chordata; class Actinopteri; order Anguilliformes; family Muraenidae; genus Gymnothorax; species Gymnothorax javanicus. The sequence continues at coordinate 95,313,021 of CM056202.1, read as the reverse complement.
AATCACAGCAGGCAGTAATATCTGCCCAGGATTAGATTACCCTCCAAATAAATAAAGCGTGGGTCGCGGGTGCGGAGTGTTTGCATTTATCAAGCTCCCATTTGAATTCAGCCTCGGGGTGGTACAGTACTGGGGAAAGCAGCGCTACACAGCACATCAATCACACAGACACTGGTGCTGTTTTGGGGAGGTTAAATTCCACACTCATATTATTATTTTGCAATAATGTGGCTTTGAATTCCCAACATCCACCTCGATTGTCGATCACTCACCACGAGGGTGAATTCCATAAAATTACGCGAGCAGTGAAATCGAGGAAAGGATTAGAGAAAAACGGCCAATATTAGAAGCTCAGGACATCCATTACATTCCATCGCGAGTTTCCAAAAACACAGGCCAATATTGGCCCCTTTGTGAGCGTGCGGCTGTATTTTTGGCCAAAGAATTACACCCGTTCGCACAGTGGGAAAGAGAGCCGTCTCACACACAGGCTCGCCCCGCCACCTTTCTCCTAAATCTGCCGAGCGGCGTTCAGCCAGCAAATTTTTTTTCCACAGATCCCAGGAATGCTCAGCTCCGGATTTCACTTCACTAGCTACACAGAACCCAGAGCACCCTGTCGGAAATTTAAAAGGGGGGAGGGGTGCCGAAATGTTATTTTTCCCCCTGTTGCTGCCACCCCCTCCCACCAAACCAACTCTCAATACAGTTTAAGCAATCAGGAAAAACAGACGCAAGAATATATTCTCTCGATCCTGAAAATGAACACACAGGTAAAGAGGAATCCGCCTGTTTATATCAGAGACTCCCGTGCCAAGTATGAATACAACATTTAAGGGTGGGGACGCCCCAGGAGAGAGGCAGGATTGAGTCGGACTCTAGATTTACACTCATTACTCAGGGGGTGACATGCGTCTTCCACGGAAGGTGTTGATTAATGTCTACAGGCATGCCACAGAAATCAGATACCATTATCATCCAATGGGACCACATCTCCAGGAAGGCACTGTATTATCTTCTTCTGTGGTGTTTTTTTTTTCTAAATAGATGTCACTAGGGATTAGCAGAGGTGGATTTGGGATATGCTTCAAGAGAACACGGTAGAAGGCAGCCTCACACGACGACTGGCTGAATCTGCCACGACTTCCTCCACAGAAATTCCTCACATTCTCGTTTCAATAAACGTAAACTACGAACACGTGCCAAACCTCATGGCCGAAGCCCCGAACAACCATTTCACCATCACATCTCGTTATGAACTCTGGCCTGTGTGTTTAGCACATTGTTACCAAGTTGACTCAGAATAAAACAAACAAATTGAAATAGCATAGCAGAGCACATTTAAACAGAAAGGCATCTTCAGTATGACATTTCACTATTGATGCTATTTTGTGACTGGAAAGTGTTCTCGAGAACGTGCCTGAACACCTTGACAGGACAAGAACAAGACGTTCAGATGCATAAAACACAGGCCTTTTCAGACACAAGTCACAGAAAAAAAATTCGAACTCAGCATTGTCAAAGCCCTAATCCAGAGCCTCACACAACAAGTGCTATTTGCTAACTCTCTTGACACGTCATCCACCCTCGTGTCAAAATGACCATTCTTAATATTTAATTTGAATTTATGTAATCATGAATTAATCTCTTTGTACAAGCTTCCATTGGTATATCGTTTGTGCCAATACATTAATGCTACGCTTACCCACACTGTGGAGCATTTTGTGTTATAAACCACCAGATACTGAATTAGGGAAGAAACACTACCTCCAGCAAAACTGATGGGATTCCTCCTCAAGAGCCGGTCATACGGCCCGCAGAGCATCACCACTTCTACAGCCCTGTCTCCGACACGCTCAGTGATCCTCACTCACACGATCACACACACTGAGGGCAGCGTCAGGCTAACACACCGACAGATGCTATTCCCTGTACTCTACGGAGCTCCCTTACAAATGTACAGACGCACCTCCGGCACTCCAAACTGTGGATGAGATGAGTAAACCACACAGAAGAATATTCCCCACTCCTGCCATTAACAAGCTCTTCCCATGAACCGGGGTGGGGGGGGGGTCCAATCTTATCTGAAATGGGCCCTTTCGAAATAAGATCAGACACTGCTGATGCAATCCTGTGCATCTCCTAATGCAAAAATACTGACTCCATAAATGCCTCATAATCGCCCTGAAACTGCCGCAGTCCACAAGCAAAACTTAACAGTGCCCAAACTGCAGAAGCATTTGCAACAAAGAACTGATCAGTGCAAACCAAGCTGCCAGGATTGGGCTTTGCTTCCAAGGCCAATTTCCTGGATTCGCTGAGGGACATTACTGACTAGCGCCACCCCTGGACGGTTCCAGCACAGGTCATTCTGACCCCATTCTCCCAGCAGGCGAACAGTAACTTTAACATTAAAAACAAAGTCCATGACTTTCCCCACAAGAGAGTGTATACTCAATACGTGTCTTTGCGTCATGTCTCCAGTGTGCTGATTTTTTAAGGTACTGAGCCATTTGGACAATGGAGAAGTATTTTTTGACTATGGGGAAGCAGGTGATGAAAACACATCCAATACCCTTAACGGACAACTTGTACTGCAAAGACTCGCCCCAAACTAAACACCATAGCAGCTCTCAAACTGCACCTCCATGTGCCAGAGTGCATTTCACCATTACCAAGGAAAAATACTGTGTGGCACAAGTGACAAGGTAAATATCTTTCCATACAGAACAGTGTAGGAAAAGAAACCAACCTTAAAAATAATATTTAGCATTTTGCTCACATATTTGGGACATGGCTGCCATCTGTGGATGCATGAGCATGCTCCAATACCAGTCTCAAGAAGCACAGGGGGATTCTTTAATTGGGTATAATTCAAACACAGAGCACTGCGCATAACAGCATTAAAAACTGCACAGATCCCAAATCAGTGTCCTCCTGTTTGCTACTCTCATGTGACACACCAAGCATTAGCCCAAATTCATGACAAGGCAGTAGGATAATTTTCTGATCTGTCCAATTGTGAGAGACGGTTTACAGGAAGTCCGGCGGATGGGCAGGACACTCCACTGTCTGCACTGAGAAAGAGCAGCCATCTCTCCCAGTGCTTTAACATGAGAGGACACACCAGGGGACATCAGTACGACCCCCACAGAAATCTCTGTCTAGACTCCGCAGTCAACGCCCCCCCCTCCTCGCCCTAAGCCCTTTAATTCCTACCTGCAGTAACTCCCGTCTGTCAGTGCTGTTCAGCTGCAGTGCAAGAAAGCTTTTTGTAATCGGCAGGTGGGTACAAATACTTCACGTCTCATTTGGAAGACAAATTCCCTCGGACGGTGTTTAAGGCCATTCTTATCGATCTTACCAGATTCCATAGCCTTCACTTAGACAGGGCTCCTTCCATCAGCACAAGCAAAATTCATTTGAGGGACAAAGTGCTTTAAACTTACTGATAATTTCATCAGCAAAGAAATTTTTTTTTCACCCTCGTTCAAAAAGTATGGGAACCAGCCCACCAGGGGCAAATTAAGCTATTGTGGAACCCAATGCATTCACAAAATTGTTTAAAATAAAGTGGTGCTTTTGACCGAATGGAATTAGTGGGGCGGGAATCCATGAGTGAGAGTTAGGGCGTTTTCACACTTCACACCTTTTCAGCCCTCAAAATGAACTCAGATCGATGACTCAGCATTTTTTGTGCATATGTTAACACAACAACCGCACTCAGACCCCTTTAAAACGAACCGTACTGAGACCACCACGGGAAGGTGGTCTCAGTACGGTTCGCTAAAAAGTCACGGTACGGTTCGCTTAAGCTACGTATTGGGATCACAAAGCGCGCCGGGTTCACTTCGCCTTTTCGCACTGTATTGTTACCTTCTTGGCTTGCCGCAGACAGGTCACGTGACTGCAGCCGGGAAAACTGCGGAAAAACTCAGGAGAGAAAAGCATGGCAGCAGACATTTCGTTCCAAGTAAAAACTACCTAGAATACAGTGCAGTAGAGGTCTGAGAGCTCTAGAGGAGCTACAGTGTGAACAGAAAGAGGACTGAGGCCCTATCAGAGCTGAAGTGGACCAGAAAGAGAACCCGGTCCTCTTTGAAATAAACTCACAATGTGAACACAAAAAGAACTGAGTTCATTTTCTGTTAGTCCTCTTTTGGTCCACTTTTAGAGGACTGAGTTTGGTTCTTTTAAAAGGGACTATTTGTGAAAACACCCTTAGATGCTGAGCAGACCAGGCCAACTTTCAGAACGGCTTCCATCTCAGGGAAATCTCGACAATCCACAGAATAAACTGCTATACGATTTTGCAAATCGTTCCTTTACAATGGAAGCAAACAATCCTTCCTGGTGAACACATTTTACAGTTTGACAAGTTTCTTACTTCAGGACACATGGATAAAGGAAAGAAAAGCAAAGCTACGTCAAGACATGAGACACAGGATATACGTGACCAGCGCAAACTGTTTGCAAACTATTCAGGATATTACATGAACAGCATTATTAGTGGTAGAAACGAAGCACGCGCAGCCATAGACGTGGGCGTGCGCGTGAGTGAGTCCCCTCGGGGAAACGAGGTCATTGTTACCATCGCCGCCTGAAACCGGCCTCCCTGTGAACGGAAACAGGAATTTTACTCATTTTCAACTCACGCAACACCAATAACAAGCAGCGTGTGCAGCACAGCATTCTGTTGTACAAATTATTTTTTCTTTGCTGTTCGTACGAACAGTAGCAAACAAGTAGCAAGTCAAGAAAAGACAGCAGCACATCCTCCCTCTCCCCTGTGGAAGAGCGAGCTCGTGTCTCTCCAAAGATCTTGCGTCCTTGACCGTCGGAGCAGTCAGTGCTTGAGCCACTTCACCAGACTAACCTGCTGCCCTCCCGTTAATTTCGCACATTAAGCCTCAGCGTCAACATCTTATTACCCTTCATAGCCCTAATTACGGCTTTATGGCAACGCATTCGTGGCTAAGGAGAAAACGCCCTACTTTGGCTCAGCATTACGCAGTAACTGACAATAACTGCTCATTTACACCAGCGGGTTTAGGCTCTGGAAATATTTCAGATTTTTCATTAAAGTGCCAAATACAACGTAATACATCCTTCTACGGACTGAGCGCGAAATCATGCTATCCCCGTACCCGTACGACTTTGGTCAGCGCATTATGAGAATATGGACCAATTATCACAATGTGCAGGCGGGTATAAAATTGAATTATAATTGGAGTGGTATGATAGACCGCACATAACAGAAATGTGGTTGAAATTTCATGTTATTAAATCCCCAACATCACAGGAGTAAAGCAAAAGAACACACGTTTTTACCAAACAAAACCAAACCTATAATTAATGGGACATAGTAACCTGAATGAATTCTTACCTTTGACTTGAGTTTCATACTCCGCAACAATCTCCTTGTCTTTTCTGAATTTCGCTGGAGACGTCATCTCTGGGTGATGTATTCTATATTATAGGCAGCGACAGTACCAACGAATTCAAGGAAAATTATTATTGTGACAATCGTTTCAAAATAATTCCACACAGAAAGGCAAAAACTCGCCGGGTTGAGTGTTCAATCCGCCCTCATTGTGATTGATCTGAAGCAGTCGAATTCTTCAAGTTATTGAAAAAAAAAAAAAAAACCCTGGTGACTAATTAAATAAATGTGCCTAAAATGTGATTTGGGGCACAGGCAAGACCCCTACAGCAAAAAAGTTTATCCTGATCGCCAAGCCTCACGCCGCCACACATGGAGTGCCGTGTAGTGGATGTCTTCGACCTGAAATGCAGAAAAGGGGAGTGTTTTTAAACGCATGGAGTTGTGTTCACTGCCACTGAATGCTGACAGCGACGTATTAGAATACTCAGGTGACACTTCTGAGACCACGGCTGACATTAAACAATAAAGTATTCGCACTGGGATTCAATACAACCCTCCACCTTGTAATAATGTTTGAAACTGTAATAATATTACAAGTTACTGACACAATTCGAGTCAACACCACACAATCTTCACAAAATCATATTCTCTGCCACACTTTTCTAAAAACACGACTAAATACCGGCAGTTTCTCATAACTACAAATATTTGAAGCCAAGTATTTCCAATTCCTCCACAATAGCCAATCAGAACTCAAGAAATTGTGCTCTTTTTACGGCAGGTCAAGGCCAAGTCAGTTTTTGAGAAAAAAAAAATTAATAGACTATTGATTGAGATCAGCTCAAGTTACCTGTAGCTAGCCCATTCTTTCGCGTATGCTGTATCGCAACATCTAAGAAATGCTATAAAAGAATCATTAGGATGAAACTGATTCTAGCTCATACGTGCAGAAAAACATTTAAAAAAAGGATCAAGATTTGCAACCTGCTCTGGTTTCACATAACATCCTCGGTAAGCGTGCAATTAGTGCTAGAGTGCCAGAGTGAATGGCTATTCGCACACAATCAATAGTTCTTTACAACGGGTTGACTTTCTGCAGCAATTTATGCTTCCAAATTTTAAAATTCTCAGCTACTGAGGTCGAGAATCCGATTTTTTTTTTTTTTTTTTTTTTTTTTTCCGTGCTTATAGTCGTTGCTGGAGAAAATAGTCAATTAATTACCCGCATAGATCAACGCAGTCAGCTCGGATAACACTGCCTCTCTAAACAGGACAAACCAAAAAAAAACTTAATACTCCTCCAAAAGGCCAGCGTGATATGGAATGCTGCAGTGAATGATAACTAGCCAGCAATCACGAGTCATCCCCCTATATCACTCCATCTCTTCCTTTTCCAATAGTTTCACAGAACACAAATCCCCCTCCGGTTCCTGATATCAAATACAGATAACGACAAATCACCCGTAACTCAAACGCAGTCACACTAATACCTTTACCTCGGATGCAGGTTTCCATTTGGTTTAATAGTATTAATCGCAGCAAAATGCACGCTAAAAACTCGTCAGGCTGCTCCAACTTTCGCACACTTCAGCGAAGTCAGGAGAGGCGACACCACCCCTTTTCCATAAAGCACAAATTGCTTTGACCATCTATTGGCTGAGAATCTTGGAAGTGGCACATTACTTAGCCAATCGGAATAGGACCAACGCTTATCGTAGGGAAAGGCGGTGTTTTCCATGTCTGTTCTTCATATCAGCCAATCAAAATAAGAGTGGTCCAACTTTGAGGCGGATCATAGACGGAGTTCGGTTCTGCGGTTTCACCCCCTCATTTTCCCAATAAAATAATGACCGTCAAGAAAAGAAAAGATGACGCTAAAAGTAGAAAGCCAAACCTGGAATAACATGAGGGATAAACCGATGATCATTTGGATCAATGAAATAGGTATATTGGCGCAACATTTATGTACAAATAGAATGGAGGCAAATCATTGGTTATGTGTGCAATGACTGATTATATTTGAACCAATAGCTGTTAAGGGTTTTGTTAAATGCCCTGAAATGGCCCAATCATTTTAATAAAAAGACGGTTTGACGCGCCCTATGGTGTGTTGGCTATGAGTCCTGAGAGCCAATCATAATGTGAGATGGTACATTTTGAATTTGTTTCAGGAAGTTTCCATCCATTGCTCTTGAGGCAGGATGATAGCAGCTAGCGAAACAAACAGACAGACGGCTTCGCGTTGAAGTCTCATTTGCTAATCGTTAGCTTTTGCTAAATATTTACAGACAACAAAGCGCCTATAACTAGCTACTTATATTAGGACTGAGCGGTACTTTTGGGAAGAAATTGCTTTGTTTGTTCACGGTCTTTAAATACTTGATTTTATCGTCACTTAGTCAACTGGACTAGTGCTCTGGCTAGTTAGCCAGCTAGTTTACATACGCTAACTAGCAACGTAATGCTAGTTTATCTGCGGTTTTAGCTCTCTATCCGAGTGGCTAACGGCGGTCTGTCTAACCTTCTCGCCGGCTGTAGCCCGTAAGCAGATACTCGGCTGAATTGTGAGCGTTGTTTGCGCTGGAGTGAAGACCGACATCAGGATCTGTCGCTCGGCGAGCCGAGAGAAGGAAACCCGACACTCATGTCTGCATCTAACTTCAAAAATAAGTGCGTGTCGGAGGTGAGCTGCGTTTACTGCGACAGCTTACTCTGTACGAGGGGGATGAAAGCCGTCCTGTTAGCGGACACAGAAATCGAGCTTTACTCGACGGACATCCCGCCGAACCGGTGAGCTGCTAACGTTAGCCTAGCCCTTCTGTCACCGAGCCAGCTGCTAGTGGGCTAACAGTGTAACTAGCCATCTGAACCCAGCGAACTAATGAGTATAACACCGAGTGGACATGCCTTATCTGCCCTGAACTATTGACATGAAGGTTGCTTAATAAACTGAATGTAATGATGTCATCACTGCTCTTTTGTGGCTGTTTAGCTCGCAGTATCTTTAGCGATAAATTGTTAGCTGTCCATGATCATTAGTTATGGCTATGAGTGATTAGCTTATCAGCGGTGAAAAGCACTATATCCCAATGGGTGAAACCAGAAACGCTACCAAGATAATTTATGAAAGCCTAACCCTAACCACCCATGGGTAAGACCGCTTTCATACATTATCGTGGTAGCGTTTCTGGTTTCACCCATTGGGATATAGTGTTTTCCGCGGTTTCGAATGATCCAGTCGAGCTGATGCCAGTTTTTTAGTTTTCTTATATTATTCCTCCATCTGCAGCCAATAATTAATCATAATTTTTATCTTGGCGAGAATTTTTATGCCTCTTCAAAAAGCCAAATGAACTGGTCCTGAGAAATGGCAGGTGTTGTTGTCCCTTGTGGAGGAGATGTACCCGGTCAGGCAGATGGGTAGAGATGGCTCAGGAGAGAGTGGGTATATTCTCCTATAGATTTCAGTGGCTTTTTGGCTGATAGGTGGTTAGCTGAACTGTAAATTGTCAGGAAGAGGTGTGTATACCTTGCACTTCACCACTGCAGCTGCAACTATGACTTCAGAATTGTATTTTTTCAGGTTAGCAACCTGTTAGCGTTGTTTTTGTCCAGAGTTTTACATGATTTACTGACCATTTGCAATGTGACTCTTATTCTCTTTATTTCTCCCCAGAACTGTTGACTTTGTTGCGAGTTGCTACTCCACAGACAGCTGTAAATGCAGACTGAGAGATATCGCATGTTTGAAATGGTAAGCACTATTGCATAATGTTGCGGTGATAATATAATTACCTGTTTACGAAACTTTGAAGATTGTGGTAAATTTTCCGCATCTGTTGCCCGATTGCGGTGAAAATGCAGACTGCGACTGAGATCAGTGCATTTGATGGGCCGTCCATGGGAGATGGGGGGGAGTGGGGGAGTCTATATTTCGGAAAGATAATAATTTGTCTCTTGGCGACAAAATGACCAAACATTGTAAATTCCGATCGGCTTTTTTCTGTTGAGATGGAGATGGAAATATCTTGTGTTACTAGATTGACTGAATACAGGGGAAGCTGTCCATGCCTTTGTTTGTTGATGACCTTTGCTGATTGAACCACTTATTGTTCTAGAAGTTGCTTTACATTACACGGCAGTTATTTAGTTGACGATTTTATCCAAAGTGACTCGATGCAGATTTGACTAAACTGAACATATCCTCCTTGGTTCAATATGGGATAAACTAGCCGTCTGAGTCCTATTCAAGTGTCTCGGCTATCTGGACACTGGTTGCCCCCTAATCTAATTCAACTTGCTGCTGAAGTGTCCTGACACAGTTTATGGGGAAGTGAAGTGAACAATAAAGCATGGCTCGATTGTAAACCAAAGCTTTAAAAGCTATTTTGAGGAGGGTCACAAACATTATGCTGTACCCTCCAACTTGCTGTGTGATGCTGGGTGAGTAGCAGAACCAAAAACCAGATTACTGGCCTGAAATGTCCCGGTTTGTGCTCGGTAAAACGAAGCGGTAAAGTAGACCCCATTGTGCACTGAATGGAGCTGGGAAACTCTTCCATTGTCGGCCCTTAAAAAGCGAGAGAGGAGGCTGTAAGAGAGGAGAAGAGAGAGGAGGCTGTAAGAGAGAGGAGAAGAGAGATGGAGGCTGTAAGAGGGTGGAGAGGAGAGTGGAGGCTGTAAGAGGGTGGAGAGGAGAGAGGAGGCTGTAAGAGGGTGGAGAGGAGAGAGGAGGCTGTAAGAGGGTGGAGAGGAGAGAGGAGGCTGTAAGAGGGGAGAGGAGAGAGGAGGCTGTAGGAGGGTGGGAGAGGGAGGCTGTAAGAGGGTGGAGAGGAGAGAGGAGGCTGTAAGAGGGTGGAGAGGAGAGAGGAGGCTGTAAGAGGGGGAGGAGAGAGGAGAGGAGGCTGAGGAGGGTGGAGAGGAGAGGAGAGGAGGCTGTAGGGAGAGGAGAGGAGGAGGTGGAGAGGAGAGAGGAGGCTGTAAGGGAGAGGAGAGAGGAGGCTGTAAGAGAGAGGAGAGGAGGAGGCTGTGAGGGAGAGGAGAGAGGAGGCTGTAAGAGAGAGGAGAGAGAGAGGAGGGAGGGAGAGGAGAGGAGAGGAGAGAGGAGGCTGTAAGAGAGAGGAGAGGAGAGAGGAGGCTGTAAGGGAGAGGAGAGAGGAGGCTGTCAGAGAGAGTAGAGAGGAGGCTGTAAGAGAGAGTAGAGAGGAGGCTGTAAGAGAGAGGAGAGAGGAGGCTGGGGAGAGGAGAGAGGAGGCTGTAAGAGAGAGGAGAGGAGAGAGGAGGCTGTAAGAGAGAGGAGAGGAGAGAGGAGGCTGTAAGAGAGATTAGAGGAGAGAGGAGGCTGTAAGAGAGAGGAGAGGAGAGAGGAGGCTGTAAGAGAGGAGAGGGAGAGAGGGAGGCTGGAGGAGAGGAGAGGAGAGAGGAGGCTGTAAGAGGGTGGAGAGGAGAGAGGAGGCTGTAAGAGGGTGGAGAGGAGAGAGGAGGCTGTAAGAGAGGGGAGAGAGGAGGCTGTAAGGGAGAGGAGAGGAGAGAGGAGGCTGTAAGAGAGAGGAGAGGAGAGAGGAGGCTGTAAGAGAGGAGGAGAGGAGAGAGGAGGCTGTAAGAGAGAGGAGAGGAGAGAGGAGGCTGCAAGGGAGAGGAGAGAGGAGGCTGCAAGGGAGAGGAGAGAGGAGGCTGTAAGGGAGAGGAGAGAGGAGGCTGGAGGAGGAGAGGGAGGAGAGGAGAGAGGAGAGGAGGAGAGAGGAGGAGGGAGAGGAGGAGGCAAGGGAGAGAGAGGAGAGAGGAGGCTGGAGAGGAGAGAGGAGGCTGGAAGGGAGAGGAGAGAGGAGGCTGTAAGAGGGGAGAGGAGAGAGAGGAGGCTGTAAGAGAGGGGAGAGGAGAGAGGAGGCTGTAAGAGAGGAGAGAGAGAGAGGAGGCTGTAAGAGAGAGAGAGAGGAGAGGAGGCTGTAAGAGAGAGGAGAGAGAGGAGGCTGCAAGGGAGAGAGAGGAGGGAGGCTGCAAGGGAGAGGAGAGAGGAGGCTGCAAGGGAGAGGAGAGAGGAGGCTGCAAGGGAGAGGAGAGAGGAGGCTGTAAGGAGAGGAGAGAGGAGGCTGCAAGGGAGAGGAGAGAGGAGGCTCTAAGGGAGAGGAGAGAGGAGGCTGTAAGGGAGAGGAGAGAGGAGGCTGTAAGAGAGAGGGGGAGGAGGGAGAGAAGAGAGGAGGAGAGGAGGAGAGGAGAGTGGAGGCTGTAAGAGGGAGAGAGGAGAGGAGGAGAGGTAAGGAGGGGTGGAGAGGAGAGAGGAGGCTGTAAGAGGGGGGAGAGGAGAGAGGAGGCTGTAAGAGAGGAGGAGAGGAGAGAGGAGGCTGTAAGAGAGAGGAGAGGGAGAGGAGGCTGTAAGAGAGGAGAGAGGAGAGAGGAGGCTGCAAGAGAGGAGAGAGGAGAGAGGAGGCTGCAAGGGAGAGGAGAGAGGAGGCTGCAAGGGAGAGGAGAGAGGAGGCTGCAAGGGAGAGGAGAGAGGAGGCTGTAAGAGAGAGGAGAGAGAGGAGAGAGGAGGAGAGAGGAGGCTGCAAGGGAGAGGAGAGAGGAGGCTCTAAGGAGAGGAGAGTGGAGGCTGTAAGGAGAGGAGAGAGGAGGCTGAGAGAGGAGAGAAGAGAGGAGGCTGCAAGGGAGAGGAGAGTGGAGGCTGTAAGGGAGAGGAGAGAGGAGGCTGTAAGGGAGAGGAGAGAGGAGGCTGTAAGGCAGAGGAGAGAGAAGGCTGTAAGAGAGAGGAGAGAGAAGGCTGTAAGAGAGAGGAGAGAGAGGAGGCTGTAAGGGAGAGGAGAGGAGAGAGGAGGCTGTAAGAGAGAGGAGAGGAGAGAGGCTGTAAGAGAGAGGAGGAGAGAGGAGGCTGTAAGAGAGGAGAGAGAGAGGAGGCTGCAAGGGAGAGGAGAGAGGAGGCTGCAAGGGAGAGGAGAGAGGAGGCTGTAAAGGAGAGGAGAGAGGAGGCTGTAAGAGAGAGGAGAGGAGAGAGGAGGCTGTAAGAGAGAGGAGAGAGGGAGAGGAGGCTGGAAGAGAGAGGAGAGAGGAGGCTGTAAGGGAGAGGAGAGAGGAGGCTGTAAGGGAGAGGAGAGAGGAGGAGAGAGAGAGAGGAGAGAGGGAGAGAGGAGAGAGGAGGCTGTAAGAGAGAGGAGAGGAGAGAGGAGAGAGAGAGGAGAGGAGAGGAGGAGGCTGTAAGAGAGAGGAGAGAGGAGGCTGTAAGAGAGAGGAGAGGAGAGAGGAGGCTGTAAGAGGGAGGAGAGGAGAGAGGAGGCTGTAAGAGGGTGGAGAGGAGAGAGGAGGCTGTAAGAGGGTGGAGAGGAGAGAGGAGGCTGTAAGAGGGTGGGAGAGGAGAGAGGTGGAGGAGAGAGAGGGTGGAGGGTGGAGAGGAGAGAGGAGGCTGTAAGAGGGTGGAGAGGAGAGAGGAGGAGGCTAAGAGAGAGGGGAGAGAGGAGGCTGTAAGGGAGAGGAGAGAGAAGGCTGTAAGAGAGAGGAGAGGAGAGAGGAGGCTGTAAGAGAGAGGAGAGAGGAGAGAGGAGGCTGTAAGAGAGAGGAGAGGAGAGGAGGCTGTAAGAGAGAGGAGAGAGGAGAGGAGGCTGTAAGAGAGAGGAGAGGAGAGAGGAGGCTGTAAGAGAGAGGAGAGTGGAGGCTGTAAGGGAGAGGAGGCTGTAAGAGAGGAGAGAAGAGAGGAGGCTGCAAGGGAGAGGAGAGAGGAGGCTGTAAGGGAGAGGAGAGAGGAGGCTGTAAGGGAGAGGAGAGAGGAGGCTGTAAGGGAGAGGAGGCTGTAAGAGAGGAGAGAAGAGAGGAGGCTGCAAGGGAGAGGAGAGGAGATTTTTTATTTTTTTTTTATTTTTAAAGTCCTATTTATTGAACCAATTGGTTTAGCAGTATATAACAGAATGCATCACAAATAAAGCATCAAGTCTGGCAAAGAGAAATTTTTCTTAAAACAAGCTAAAACAGGCTGAAAAACAAGAAAAAAGCAACAGAACATAAGCAGATGCAAGACTGAAATAAAAACTGCTAAAACAGACAATTAAAAAAATATAAAATAAAAAATGGTAAAAAATAAACAGTAATAAAATAAATTGTAAAAAGTGCCATAAAGAAACAGATAAAACCAGACCTTGCAATCTATTCATGAGCTACCAATACCTAAAAACACATTTTATAGCCACCTTCATTATCAATGGAACAGACAGCATCATCAACACACCAAACTTTTCTAAATAAGTTTACATTATTTGTTAAACTAAAATACATGTGTTCAATTTGAAGACGTTTCTAAAATCATCCCTTTAAAACCAGCAAAGGCTCAGTGACCTGTCCTTCCCGTGCCTGTTTCTCCTAGTCAGCCAGATTGCAATCTTGTTTTGGCCAAATAAAAAATTAACCAGAGTGAGTTTATATTTCTTTTTTTACATCGTAACCTGGGCCCAGGATAAAATTGTCCAAGTCCCAAACCACCCCAAGCCTCTCTCGCAAAGGTCCCTCAGCAGAGTAAAAAGCCGACCCAGCCGGGTTGCAATGCAGAAACAGATGAGCAGCAGATTCCCTTCTCCACAGAAAGCACAGGCCTCCCCCATGTCTGAGGGTCAAAAAGTGCGCCAGGTGTCTGTTCGTGGCTATGGCTCCATGAATGAGCCTCCACTGGAGGTCTCCAGACCGCTTAGGCAGAGGAGCTTTATAAAGCAGCCACCAATTCCTCACAGAGGGGTAAGAAACAAAACCCAAACCCTGCCAAGCACCCGCCCTCACCTCCCAAAGGAGGGAAGGTGCGAACCTTAACACTCGCCACATAAAGAGCCTTTTTTTTTTCCAATTGCTTCAAACACACCTAGTGTAGGTGTTTTGAAAGTTAAAATCCTTCCTTGGTCCTCCTGCCAGTCCCCCAGTGCCGCCTGCACACTGAGTGGAGGGAAAGGAGGGTCTCTTTAGACCTCAAGACAAGGCCAGCATCCACAGCCGCCTTAACACCACTCAGGACCCGCCTCCACCAGACGAGAGAGCGACTCCAGCTGCACAGCTACAGCCCCTGCGTCTCTCCAGCGACTCTCCTCCAAGCACCACAAGTGTCCCAGCTTGGTCACGCCCAGCCCTCATGAACGGGCCCCTTAGACCAGCCATCACCTGTGGTACCAACTTCAGCAGAGGGTTATGTAAAAGTGGCTCCTCCAGTCCCCAGAGGGCCTCTTTGAATAACAAAAGTTTCTGTCCAGGCCCTCAGCATAGAGCCGTAAAAGTCCGACAATCCTGTGATGCTCACTCCTGTTAGGTCCATTAAAAAAAACAGGTGCCGATCCAGGCCCCAGCCACCTGCCCTCCTGAGCAGCGACAGGCAGTCTCCCTCCAGCTCACATCGCAGGATACAGGAGTCTCTGAGTGCTTGCAGGCGGAAAGCCGTGATACGACTTTCCAAGTCAATGAGCCCCTGCCCTCCTTCCTGCAGGGGTAAATACAGCACCGCTGCCCTGAGCCAGTGCTGACCCGACCAGAAAAAAATTAACAAAGCATTTTTTGCAATTTCAATAAAAACTCCTCAGGTGGCGTTAAAACAGCAAATTTATGCCAAAGGGCAGACGCAACCAAATTGTTCAGGATCAGCACCCTCCCCCTATAGGACACCTGAGAGAGAAGCCATTTCCAGCTAGACATCCTAGCGCATGCTTTGTCCAGTGCACCCTCCCAGTTCTTCATCATGTACTGTCTCGTGCCCAGATACACCCCCAGAACCTTCAAACCCTCCCTCTTCCAGACTATGTCTCCAGGCAGCATTGGAGGAGCCCTATCCTGCCATTGCCCACAGGAGGAGGAGAGGAGAGAGGAGGCTGTAAGAGAGAGGAGAGGAGAGTGGAGGCTGTAAGGGAGAGGAGAGGAGAGTGGAGGCTGTAAGGGAGAGGAGAGAGGAGGCTGTAAGAGAGAGGAGAGGAGAGAGGAGGCTGTAAGGGAGAGGAGAGAGGAGGCTGTAAGGGAGAGGAGAGAGGAGGCTGTGAGAGAGAGGAGAGGAGAGAGGAGGCTATAAGGGAGAGGAGAGAGGAGAGGAGGCTGTAAGAGAGAGGAGAGGAGAGAGGAGGCTGTAAGGGAGAGAGGAGAGGAGGCTGTAAGAGAGAGGAGAGGAGAGAGGAGGCTGTATGGGAGAGGAGAGAGGAGGCTGTATGGGAGAGGAGAGAGGAGGCTGTGAGGAGAGAGAGGAGAGGAGGCTGTGGGGAGAGAGGAGAGAGGAGGCTGTAAGGAGAGGAGAGAGAGGAGGCTGTAAGAGAGAGGAGAGAGGAGGCTGTAAGAGAGAGGAGAGAGGAGGCTGTAAGGGAGAGGAGAGAGGAGGCTGTAAGAGAGAGGAGAGAGGAGGCTGTAAGAGAGAGGAGAGAGAGGAGGCTGTAAGAGAGAGGAGAGAGAGAGGAGGAGGAGGCTGTAAGAGAGAGGAGAGGAGAGAGGAGGCTGTAAGAGAGAGGAGAGAGGAGAGGAGGCTGTAAGAGAGAGGAGAGGAGAGAGGAGGCTGCAAGGGAGAGGAGAGAGGAGGCTGTAAGGGAGAGGAGAGAGGAGGCTGTAAGAGAGAGGAGAGGAGAGTGGAGGCTGTAAGGGGAGAGGAGAGGAGGCTGTAAGAGAGAGGAGAGGAGAGAGGAGGCTGTAAGGGAGAGGAGAGGAGGCTGTAAGAGAGAGGAGAGGAGAGAGGAGGCTGCAAGGGAGAGGAGAGTGGAGGCTGTAAGGGAGAGGAGAGGAGAGAGGAGGCTGTAAGAGAGAGGAGAGAGTAGGCTGTAAGGGAGAGGAGAGAGGAGGAGAGAGGAGAGAGAGGAGAGGAGAGGGGAGAGGGGGAGAGGAGAGGAGAGGAGGCTGTAAGAGAGAGGAGAGGAGAGAGGAGGCTGTAAGGGAGAGAGGAGAGGAGGCTGTAAGAGAGAGGAGAGGAGAGAGGAGGCTGTATGGGGAGAGGAGAGAGGAGGCTGTAAGGGGGAGAGGAGAGAGGAGGCTGTGAGAGAGAGGAGAGAGGAGGCTGTAAGGGAGAGGAGAGAGGAGGCTGTAAGAGAGAGGAGAGAGGAGGCTGTAAGAGAGAGGAGAGAGAGGAGGCTGTAAGAGAGAGGAGAGAGAGGAGGAGGCTGTAAGAGAGAGAGGAGAGAGAGAGGAGAGAGGAGGCTATAAGGGAGAGGAGAGAGGAGGCTGTAGGGGGAGAGGAGAGAGGAGGCTGTAAGAGAGAGGAGAGAGGAGGCTGTAAGAGAGAGGAGAGAGGAGGCTGTAAGAGAGAGGAGAGAGAGGAGAGGAGGCTGTAAGGGAGAGGAGAGGAGAGAGGAGGCTGTAAGGGAGAGGAGAGAGGAGGCTGTAAGAGAGAGGAGAGGAGAGGAGGAGGTAAGGGAGAGGAGAGAGAGGAGAGAGGAGGCTGTAAGGGAGAGGAGAGAGGAGGCTGTAAGGGAGAGGAGAGGAGGCTGTAAACAGATGTGTGCAGGGGCTCTGTGTGCTGAGCTGCGTGTTTCAGTGCTGTGCTGATCTGGATGGGGGTGGGGTGGGGTGGGGGGGGTGGTGGGGCTGTGCTGGTCTCTCTGTGCTGTGCTGATGTGGTTTTTCCCGCCCCCTGCAGTGGTAATGTGGTGGGGTATCACGTGGTCGCCCCCTGTAAGCCCTGCCTGCTCTCCTGCAATAACGGACATTTCTGGATGTTTAACAGCGAGGCCGTTTCCACTGTCAACCGGCTGGACTCGTCCGGTGAGGGAAACACTGTCTCAGTCCTGTCCTGACTGCCTGTCCCTACCTCTCCTGCTGCCGCAAAGGACACACACACACATACATACATACATACACACACACACACTCATGCACATGCATGTTTAGGTGTACACTTTTTCTCACACACACACACACACACACACACACACACACACGCATACACACTCACACACACTCATGCACATGCATGTTTGGGTGTACACTCTCTCTCTCTCTCGCACGCACGCACGCACATACACATACACACTCACACACACTCATGCACATGCATGTTTGGGTGTACTCTCTCTCTCACACTCTCACACACCCACACACACACACACACACACACACACTGCACACATAACAATAACCCTGTATAATGCGTGGTTTCCTCAGGGCTGGCCCTGCTGCTGTGGGGCGATCTCCCGGAGCTGGACAGTGGGGAAGACGAGGCCTCGGACCACCTGTGTGAGGAGGCCTGGATCCGGTAGATCACTCTACAATCCCGGATCTCGAGGACTGGAATCCAGCCCCGCCTCTTTCGGCCTCCTCTCAGGTCCCATCCTATCAGACCCAGCATAATGCGTTACTGTGGCAACCTCATACAGGAAGTACCTTTATTTGCTTCCCCTGGACTACTGTAGCGGTTGCCCTGTTGCCCTAAGCCCTGCGGTACACTGTTGATCACACGGTTGTTTGCAGCTGTGGCAGATTGTGCTGCCTGTCGGGCACTCTGACTGGTCTCAGAACAGCCCCAGCTGTTCATGCTCTCCTTTGTAAAGCCTCCTCTTTGAAGACCCTGATCATGTGATTAGTGCAGTTGGAACACAGTGCAGCCATTCCGATACTGACTGTGTCCTCACTCATCTTAGCAAGGAACCACTCGCACTCACTCATGACCGATTAACACAGGAAACGCAAGTTGATAAAAGAGCTTGGGAACTTTTGATAATGCTGGGATTAGGTACCAGTTCCTGAAAATCTTTAGCTTTTATAGGATTTTTTTTTTTTTTTTTTAAATGTGTGAAAAAGATTGTGGGATCTGATTGGCTGGGTGCTCGGATTTGGTCCTGGGCGGGTATTCCGATTGGCTGGGTGCTCAGGCTTAGTTTATGGTGTGTGCAGTGATTGGCTGGGTGCCCTGCCTTAGTTTTTTTTGGTGTGTGCTGTGATTGGCTGTGTGCTCAGACTGGGCTTTGGGGGCTGTGTTGTGATTGGCAGAGTGCATTCATTCTGGGTTTGAGTGCGATTTTCGCCTTGTCTTTTTGCACATATCATATCAGGTAATTCCTGAGTTATAAAGGAATGAGCAGGGCTTGTTATACCAAAAGATTT
Organism: Gymnothorax javanicus; assembly: GCA_029692085.1. Taxonomy (NCBI): domain Eukaryota; kingdom Metazoa; phylum Chordata; class Actinopteri; order Anguilliformes; family Muraenidae; genus Gymnothorax; species Gymnothorax javanicus. The sequence continues at coordinate 95,294,615 of CM056202.1, read as the reverse complement.
CTTGAGTGTGTGAGTCAACAGTCGGTGCAAGCGGTCTGTTTGTGTGTGTTTGCGTTTTGGGTTGACTGAGTGCATTCCTGTGAGTACACATCAAACGATGTGTACAGCTGTCTTTAGCGGAGACTTTGTAGTAATGGCTACTACTGTGCTTGAAGCCAGTTGTCTTGCCCAAAATAGTGCTGCTGTTTGAAGATGCCTGACACCGTCAGCTTTGTGTGTGGAGTAATACGCACGGCTGATCGTCAAGATTCTTTCATGTAAAATGGTGTCTCATTCAGACCAAAACGACCACAGGAGATACTAAGATGGGGGTCCCCCCTCCCCCTTTGGAAGATTGTGCCGGGTATTATGATGTAATGTATATGGACCGGCCAATCAGGTGCTAATTTTAAAATGACTAGCCGCTGTAGCGTTAGCTGTTGGGTGTACAGTGCTGAAGCTTATTGGCCAATAGTATTACTCCTAAGAATTACAATTTATGAAGTTATCAGCATTAATTTACTAAATGTCTGGGGGAACAACATTTGTGAATTCATTCTACATTTTAGAATGTTGGGTAGGGGTCTCAAATTCTAGTTTTGGGGGACAGTTGTCTGCTTTGTTCAATCGGTGACAAATTCAGGCCTTGGAGTCGAGGTATAATGACTGTTCACCCAGTCACTGACAGAAAATGAGGACTATTGTTGCAGAAATGCATTAAAAACCAGCAGATACTGTGGCCTCTACATCTCACATGGAGATCCCTCATTTGAAGTAATGCATTAGACTATCCTGAGAAACATAATCTCATGGCGTTCAATTTCTATGGTGTTAGAAATCGTCGTTCACTGTTGCTGAAAATCCTGCGGAGTCCCCGCGGACGGACATGTAGGAGCACAACAGAGGTGTGTGTGTGTGTGTGTGTGTGTGTACTTAGGTGAGCAACACACAGTTGTATAATTGTTTTTAAAGTAGGAAGTGTATTGTAGGTAACCAACTTGGTTATGTTTACAACCAAAACTTTTGAATAATTTCAAGTGAAACTGGAAAATAACCATTTTTATGTGATGAAAATGCTTAGCTTACTTTTTGCTGGTTTGTTTGACTCTCTTCCCCCCCCCCCCGGTAAGCGATGCTGACTTTGAGCACGTTATCATGCCGCAAACAATCAGTGATTCAGAGACGTGAGAAATGTCTCCTGGAGTGTACGGTACCTCTGCTGTTTGTGTCCACGCATGAGTGTACAGGACACTGCTTTAGGAAGTGTCATTTCGGTGCTGTGATTTTATGAGTTTATGAGTGTAATAGGAGTTAGGAATTTGTTTTTTCTCATTAAAAATAAGGAACCATGATGGACCTAAAACATTAACCCTTAGAGCGCTGAAATTTTAAAAATGTATAAATTTAATAATCTTGTGCTGTTGAAAACCTATCACGTGGCGACTTGTTTAAAAGAGCTCCCCTGCGGGAGCAGCCCCCCTAACCGTCCCCTGCGGGAGCTCTTTTAAACAAGTTGCCGCATGATAGGTTTTCAACAGCTTTGATTTTGATATCTTCTATTATTGAGAAACAATAGTTACATTTAGCGCTCAATGTGAGATTTAATGACAAGTCAGAATTATGCTGTACATGACTTATTTTTTATTTTTTAAGCTCATGCTTTTGTCCAAAGCAGCTTGCAGTTGATTGGACTGTGTGGGGTAACGTGGGGTTAAGGGCCTTGTTCAAGGGCCCGACAGCTGCTCTGATCTTACAGCAGCCGCACTGGGTCGCGAACCTCCAACCTCCTGAGTCCTATCCAAACACTCTTGGCTACAGCGCCCCCATTGTTAATTTCAATAAAAGTTCATTTTCTCATCACTGTTACATATAGGACGGGGTAAACAATTGCAGGGCAGTAATTTTGCGGTGACCTTTTCGACGTTGTTGAATTCCATGAGGCATTTTATTCTCCCGAAGTCAGGAGTTTTTTTCTGGTCATGCTGGAATGGCTGGTCTCGCTCACGGTTATGGATTCTGTCCTCTCCCGTAAGTTGGCGCCGCTCAAAAATACAATTTCCGTCTCTGCATACTCATGTTTGTCCGTGACCTTCCATGCACTGTAGTTAACACATTTTATACTTGAACTGCATTTGCATGTTGATATTAATTTAATTATCAAAAAAGATTGCATTTTATTTTAATTCTTGCCTTTTTAAATTCAGTGTAACAGTCATTGCATTGAAAGGAATGGAAACGGTTTTGATGAATACAAACAAACCAATGAGTAACTGGCTTCAAAAGACAAAAACAGTCAAAGGATATTCGGGTTAAATTACGGTTAAATTAATTTAAATTATTTATGTTATTTATCAAAATTTATTTGATGTGTGTATTTATTGATGGACACGGCTCACTATTTATTTCATTTGCTTTTTTTGGGTTTTTTTTAATTCTGTGTGCTTTGCATTTTTAAAAAATAAATGTGTATATTTTGAACATGCGTTTGGTCAGTCTCTTGCCGCCTCTATCTTTGTTGCACAATCACTGTCTTACGAATATTGCAATTACATTATCATTTCAGAACTAAAACTCAATATGCATCGTGCATGTAGTCCAGGGAGGGCAACAGCAGGACTCAGAATTGGTGTGTGTGTGTGTGTGTGTGTTTGTGTGAGTGTGTACATGTAGGCTAAGATCGGTCCTTATGGAGGCCCATTGTAGCGGTTTAGTCATGATCCTTTTGGATTTTCTGCTGGTCTTTAGACCCTCTGACTGCGGTTCACAAACAGACCAAGGGAGGGCAGTGGGGTGGAGGGAGGAAATAATTTGCGTTATTTGGCATTCTTTCACTATTAAAGAAGAATCTATCCATTTGCTCCGCTCCAGCTGCTGATTGTTTAGTGGGGAAGTTTCACACAGGTAGACCCAATATCTGCCCACGGGTCCACACCTTTGAAACGCTATATGATCCCATCTTGCCTTTCTATTCTGTTGTCTTTGATTTCAGACTAAATCAAATTTGGGTGCGTTTGGTAGCTGGCCAAAACCACCTTTTTATTGGGTCACTCCAACCTAAAGTAAGCACATCTCATTCATCAGCTCGTGTAGGACTGTCCTACCCTGTTCCTGGAGATCTACCATCCTGTTAGTTTTCACTCCAACCCTAACAGATCACACCTCATGCAATGAGTAGAACAACGGCAGTGAACCTTGTTTCTAGAGCTCGAACATCCTATTGGCTCTCACTCCAACTGATCTACTGTAATCAATTGCTTTATTTGACCAAGTAGGTGCAGACAGAGTAACAACAAAATACTGCAGAGACTGCAGCCCTGTGGGACCAGGATTGTCCACCTCAAGGCTGTCCGCTGTGTTCCTGAAAATCTACAGGGCTGACATATTTCATTCCACCTCATGAGAAAGCTGTTCGCAACAGTATGTGTGTACTTGAATAATCAATAGAAACGCGCTATTCTATGGTGTCACTCTGAGTGGCCATGTTCACGCTCCTTCAATGTGTCTTCAGCTCAACGGCGATTGACAGCTTATCCAATAGCAGCTGATGGATGAGGTATCCAGTTATACAGCTGCAAAGTATTATGGTCCATAATCTATGGGTACTTTTCCTTATACTGACTTTCCTTTCCTGACCCGAAAATCATTCTCCCTCTGCCGTCATGGAGGATCGTCCAATCCCTTAAATGCATCTCGAGAATGTGGCGGAAGGGGACAGGAGGCCTCTGGAGGAGCTTAAAGCGAGGAAAGGCAGGTGCATTTTACACGGAGGGCTTTAATCATGTGGCGTGATGTCGAAATGCCGCACCTGTACATGTGACGTCGCTCAGTGGAATGAAGGATTTCTCATTTAGCAGCTTTGGCTCCTGAGTCCTTGAGGCACTTCCTCACATCTCTCTCTCAGATCCTCGCTGGGAGGAGCTATCACGCAACGAAGGGATGCAAGTAAAGGGAGCAAGAAGACACGTAAGCATAATGAAAAGTGCCCTTGATTCCTTTCTTTCAAGGGGCCTATCCCAATTCAGTGGAAATGTCACCTTGCCTCCATTCCTTCATCCTCCATAAACCCCCGAAACTGAACATGTGTCCGCCACCCGAGGGCTGTTCCAATACTGCTGGAAACAAGGACGCTAGTTTGAAATCCCTCAAATGTCTCCTCCAAATGAAGGATCCATACATGCCTCCTTTCAAGAAGTATTTTTCACCTGTTTGCATGATGAGAAAATGTCCACATCCACACGACTTTCAATCCCAGCCTCCACTTCATACTCCCTGTTTGGAAAAAAAGGCTTGGGTAGGGAGGAGAGGTAACAAGGAAAGGAGGAGACAGTTGGAATACAGCCAAGGTTGGTCCTGTGTTTCCTGGCTGAAAGGAAGTAACGAAGGAGCAAGTTCCCTCCATCATGAAATAGTTTGGCTGGTCGCCATGCCAAGGAGCATCTAGACTGTATGTAGTTCATGCCCATTATCAATGCAGGCTCTACTCTTTGGGTAATTCGGACGCACCCTAGAGTTGCCTCTAAGTGTAGGCGGTATAAGGGAAGTATTTTTGCATGTTTGCATGAAGTGACATCACATTGTCCAGCCCCACCCAACTTTTAATCCCAGCCCACCTAAGACGACTAATCAATTAAAACTTCAGAAAGGTGATGCCAAGGCTGAAAACAACATTCCAGCGCACAGATGTGTAAGTCCGAGGCTATGCTTATTAATTTGCGCCGCATTGCCTTTTTTGTTCCTTATTAGCTAGCCTGCATGACAATAAAATAACGGCTGCGCTCGACATTGTCGTTCATGCAGACCTGGGCCTAATTCAGTTCATATTTGGTGATTTTCCATCACATGACATGATGCAGGGGATGTGATTGGCTGCCTGTGTGACTGAAGCAGCGGGAGCTGTGATAGAGCCAGTTACTCACTGTTGGACGTCGCATGCAGATGAAAGGGGAGGAAAACGTGCTGCAACTGTCCCATTTCTCATTTCCCTCGTGTCCTCTTCCTTGTCTCCTCCACTTCTTTCCTCCTATCCTCAACCTCTCACTTCCCGGTAGGCAGAGAGGAGAGGTAACAAGGAAAGGTGGAGACAATTGGAATGCAGCTACGAATTATTGAAGTCTGGTGCGCCTGGTTAGCATTGAATTGAACTTACGGCAAAGCAGATCTCCAGGAACTGAGTTAGTCCATTGAGCATTGACCTCCATAGAATGTGCTGGAATATGGAAGGAAAAAAAAGGCTTTCTTTTGGCCGTTTCGGTAAAGCGTGAAGAATTATAGACAACATTGACCAAAAAAAAAAAAAAAAAACTCAGAGAAAAGCCTGCATATTTCCAGCACACTAAATAATTCAAACAAAGGTTCAAACAAATTGGAAAAAAAAATAATGTTGCCTCAATGTATTTATTGTTGATGGCCTTCACTAGGAAATGTCTTATTAAAAACGCTGTGTCTAGAGATACGGCAGTTTTATGGGTACGGTTGTCGATTTGAAGGGATTAGGATAAGGATTAGGGGTTAGGGTCAGGGTCAGGGTTAGGTTAGGGCAGGGTTTGAAATTGGGACTGCCGTACCTCTCTACATTGAAATGCATTGGAAAACTGCCGTACCCGTAGCAACTGCCTATTAAAAAATGTGCATGAAGCTGACTTATGAGGAGCACATCGAATGAGCTGGTGATAATCTTGGAAGACGACGTTCAGGAGCATCTATCAGAGGTAAAATGCTCTATCGCTGCGCAGTGGACATGCCGGTGAGCTTCCTCAGTATGTTGGCCTAGTTCTAATTTGCTATGACTTTTTGATAAAAATTAGGTCAAGTACAATCTTGGCCTCGTGGGTCTGACAAATTAAACCAGTTACCGCATTTGATTGGGTATAAAAAGAATTAAATGCAAGATTTTGAAAGGAGCAATTGACCGAAAAATAAGCTTGTTACTGCATGAGCTTATCCCAGATAGCTTCATCGAAAGCGAGAAAGGCATTTTTCAGCATTAGTGAGCCGGGGACAGAAATGCTTGCGCAATGGGATGTTCTTTATGTTCGTCGGACTGCTGTTCGGCTCATAATAGAATCTGTTGTTTTCCGATATGCCAGTCAAAGAACCGGCAGGCCCGCACACAATACCGCGAACGCGCCGCTCCGCTTCATTTGAAACGCTCACTCAGCAAATTGATCCATTCTGTTATCTTCACACAATCCGGCCTGAAATCAAACTCGTCTCTCCAACTCCTGCCAATCACTGGGTGTTTTTAAACCGTAAGAGCCATGATTCACTTTGGCCTTGCGTTTTTTTCAAGTGTGATTAAATATTTCTAGAACTTTAATGAATCTTAATCATCCCCTAATTTTAAGCAATATGCTGAGTTAAGCAGATGGCTGAAATGAACTGAAACTAATATAGGCCTACAGTAGGCTAATCAAATTGAGGGGATGTAATGCATTGAGAAGAAAGATTTTGCGGGAGAATGTCTAGTGCTGTAAGTTAGTGTTCTGTAATCATGTACTTGTTAGTGGCTTTGCAAGGCATGGTGGGAAACTGAAGGACTGTTTTTCCTTTGCCGAAAACTCTGATCGGCAGTGAGAATGCGCTTCTTGCGAAATGATAAATTTAAAGAGGGCATGTGCCCAGCTTCCTCAAGCATTCTTGAGAAATCCTGCGACAGAAACCGCTTTTCATCCGCTATTGTAAGTTCAGTGCATTGGATTGGAAAGTAGGCATACTTAGGCCCGTCATTTGGACATTTTAAGTGCTTTTCAATGGTTTTATTGAGTGTGACATTTCCTGAAACTGTTGAGTCCTCTGCTATTTCCATGACACACACTCTACACCTGGGAACATTAAATCGCTGTCCTAAATGTCCGAGAACTGCTGGTCTTCCACCCTCCCTTTACCAATGAGTCCGGTGTTAAGCCTGTGTGGCCAATCAGAAGCGCCAATTGTTCACTTGATTAACTGTATGCCAAAAGAAAACCAGGGATGGATTCGGATTCAAGGTCCACGTTTTGCGATGCCTGTGTATTTTCCAGTGGTAGGATGCTGGTGAGATGTCCAACCCTGTAATAAAAATGCTTCTGTGCCTTTCTCTCTCATATTTCTGACTGCGATTGGACCAAAAGAAAGCCATCCTCATCTTGTTACTTTCCTGAGTGCTCAAGCCCAACCTTGGAAATGTGCACGTGCTGGATATTTAGATAAACTATATTTAAACTTTTGCCTGCTTAATAATATTTTCACCCAGTTACTCCACACTGTAAACCCTGATAGTGTGGTGAACTCAAATGTTTTGTTGAAACCAATTGCCTCAAAAAAATTGTGCTGGCCAACTTAATTGCATTGTGTGGAAGGAACTTCAAGAATTTTTAAAAATTATTTATTTATTTATTTATTTTTTGCCTGTTTTTAAGTGCCGTGAACACAAGATCATTACTTTGGTATACACAATTTTTTTGAGCCAATCAGGTTCCACAGAACATTTGAGTTCACCGCACTTACCAGGGTTTATAGTGCATGTGCCATATTGATAAACCGTCTGTCGCCAGGCAGACTGTTGGAAATTAGTGGTATGGCATTATACTGCAAAACATGAGAGCCCCATTATGTTATGTAAACTTATTTCTTCTCCATGACTCCACTTGTCATGACAATTGTTTGATATTGAACTCAAGTTTATAAGTTTTCAGAAGTTAAACCTAGTTATCCTTTGCCTTGACTAATTGTGAGTTGAAACAAAGCTTATCTTCTAGTTGAGTTCACTCACATTTGAAAGGCAGCCGGTGAATGCAATTTCTAAGTCTAACCAGCTTGAAATGAATTAGTGTGGACCGCAGATATACAGGACCTAGCAGTTTGTGGGCCATTTTTGACATGGTATTGATATAATTTCTTCCACCCCATAAACTCTGGAATTGAATTACAGCGAGTTTGGATTTCTACATCAAACAAGCAATTACAGCTGTTCTCTCCTGCATGCCATACTAAACTGGAACCGAACCAGCAGGGCGGGTTTATTGTACATAGCATGCTTTGATTGGATGGGAATGAAATGCCCCTCCCCCACCAACCAACTGTTCAAACTATATTCATTCCTCCTTAGTCCAATATTGCGAAGTAGGAGAGTCAGAGTCACCTAAGTACATTTCTGATGGCTTTAAATGTTCCTTTGTTGGACGCCAAAGCCGCTTTAAGATGGGTTTTCCTGCCTTTTGCTTTGATCTGTCACGAGGTCATACCTCAGCAGCTGTGTCAGTGATTATAGTCGTCTCTGTGGTTTGGCCAGAGAGGGACTCTCTGCAAAATGGAGGACGGTAGCGCTCCCAGAGCAGGACTGTGACTGAGACACAGTCACTGCAGATCGCGGGGATTTCCTCAAAGTGATTTGTGTCAACGATTAATCTTACAGGGATAAAACGTCGGGAAGTGGGAGAGAATTAACAATATATATATATTTTTTTTTCCACGTGGAAACATCTGGAAGCTCTGATGAGCCGGTCTCGCAGCTCTGCCAACTCGACTGAAAATATTTTAGGCTGCACATCTGCCCCCTAAATTAACACCATACCCCGCTAAAATACTACACATAACCCTACTTTCATTGAAAGATACTCAGAGTTTATGCCCAAGATGGGAGGGCACCAAGGACATTTGGGAAAAAATGTATCTTTTGCTTTTAAAATAAGCAAGTACATCTAACAGAGGGTAAAAGTCCCTAAAGATCCTATTTTAAAGAGAATAATAGGCAACATGTGCTTCTTGGCTCAGAGAACACAGTAAAATGGAGTCTATATATAACCACAATAGCACCCAGTTGTGTTTCATTTCCAGTCATTGTTGAACTTTCTCACATAAATAAACCGTGAACAGATTTAAAAGCAGAATATTGTGAGACTAAAGTGGAGCTGCTCAGTTTTGGGGCCTGGGGGACTGCAGTAGAACAGATTCCCATCCCAAAATCACTCTAAGATCCTCCAGGGTAATGGTGAAATTGCTCCTGTTCTACACTGAATTAGCATCAATAAATATGAGCGCAATAAAGCACTCAAATATCAGCCAATCACACACAAGAATCTGTTAGGCAGCCAATGAGTCAGTGGGCACGAGCCAGTCAGTGAGTTGGCTAGTCAGTTACTGAATCACTTATTCACTGACTGAGTGACTAAGTTAGCCATTGAAGGAATGAGTTGCAAAGTTTGTCAGTGACACGGTCAGTTAGACAGAGAGTTGGCCGGTAACACAGTGAGGGAGCGAGTGCTGAGTGAGTCAGTCAGTCAGCGAATGAGTCATAGCTGTATAATGAGTCAAACAGCACTGGCTATTACACCCAGAGGATATTACACACACGCACATTGTGTTTGGTCTTTCTCCCTCCCATACTAACACCCATGAAGCGGAACAATGGTACACCTGGGACCATAAACAGTGCAACAACCTACCACACTGATTGGTTGCTTGCCTATTCTGGGCTGACATGATTTTGACCAATCACACTTGGGCGGTGGTAAGAGTCACTCAGCTAAATCTCTGTTCCGTCTGAATCATCACTCAAACTCGTGGAGAAGTTTCCCTCTGAGCTTTGGGAATGGGGTTGGGAATGTTGTTCATTACATCATTTGTATTTCCATTGTTGGTGACCTCATGGATTTGGGTTGGGCGGAAGGACTGTGGTGTTTTAAAATCCTCGCTCAGCACCCCGCCCATCACCGAACCCTCAAAATCTCAGAGTTGGGGAAACCCTGACGCAGCCTCTGAATGATCTACACCCCTGTCAGGTGGTCGAATCACCCAAGCTTGTAAAACTGCCATTTCGGATAAAACAAGAACCGACTGTCTGTGAATAGCACCTTAAATTGATGTGCCAAAGTATCAGCTGGATGGGGTCGTGTGTGTCAAAGGTCACCAAGCTTCGGCGCCCTCTGTGAAATGGATTTACATACGGCCAAACACAGGCTGGTGGTTTAGTTATCGCCGTGTCACATGATAAAACACTTGCGTGTATATGGCTGAAAAGTCCACTGGACATACGTAGATTAGGCCATTCACCACCTCAGGTCTGTAAGTAAACGTGTGATGTAGAGAGTGTCCACTTCACTACAAGACCAATACATTCAGATATAAGAGTACAGTGAAGGTGAACATTCAAAAGTCAAGAGTTTTCAAACACTTCAGTCATGTTTTTAGTGAAATGCTGATAGAATCATCTGAAATGGCACAAGGCAAGATGATAATATTGAGAACTCAAGTAAGATCATTTATTTCGGGGGTTAGTTACATAAATTTTGGAGTTAATAAAAAGCCATTATTTGGTAAATATGAGTCAACTATGTACACTAAAGCCAAGCTAATTTGGGAAAAACTGAACAGAACAATTAAGCAAGCAACACCTGTTGCACATTTATGAGAACTCTGGAGCTGGTGGTGAACTTTAATGACCATATTAACAGTTCCTGTCAAAATTCCGTGAATATGACGAGTAGTTCTCATAAGGTTGCTATTTTGATGAAGATTTAGATTTAAAAGGGGGTTTGTTTTTTTCCTCTCCATCCTAAGGTACTTAAATTGAGGGTGCACTAAACCTTTTTTACTGTAAGAAAACGATTTTGAGTCACAAATCTCACAAATGTAACCTGAAAGGTTCAATTACATTCTTCGGGTACTAACATGTACTGTAACATGTAAGTACTGGCAACTTGATTCTTTTATTTCTGTTGGCTAAAGGGATAGTGGTATGATGAAGCGAAGCTATGGAAATACTGGGAGTGGCAATATCGAGAGTGGGAGTCCGGAGTTTTGATGTTGAGATCATCAGGTTATGTTGCTGCCAAGAAAAATATTAATGTATTAATAACACAACTTACTGACTAATCACAGCACATCTTTTGTAACATACCTGGCTCTGTAACGCTTACTACATGACCGTACAGATTCCTATGAATTATACATGAAGCGGCTGCTGTAGATTGAAGCGCAACTGTTTCCAAAAATGAAAAATAAATTCGGCCTACACTTTCTTCCCAGCACAAGTGCCCTGTGCGAACTATCGACTCGGCCCGAATAAGTCTAGGTTCTGGGTATGAGGTAATGGTCTGTTTCAGATCGCTGCTATAATTGGTTTCAGATAATGGATTTTTTTTTCTCTTTTTTTCGCCGGAGAAAAATTCCGCAAAGCAGCCAAACCGCACGGCCTCACATCCCGCGACAGAGAATCCTGGTCACCGCTAACCTCCAGTGCTGCTTCATGCTTACACAACGGTTCTGAGTTTCACGGCTAATAAAAAATTTGCTGTAGGCTACTAGACCAATGAAAGCAAACACTCAAAACAAAGGCAACACAGCTGGATTACTGTCTCCTTGTTTCGCCCATTGGAAAGAACTTCAGATCTACTGTACAAACACTAACACCGCCTTGTGGTTGAACTTTGAATCTATCCCGGATTCCAGAAAAATTGTTTCATTTTGTTCATTTTTTCATTTTATTTTCATTCGAAATGATCCAGTGGCTGAGGGGTAACGCTCGTTTTGCGGGGCTTTTTTTTTTTGTTTTTTTTTTTTGTTTTTGAGTGTGAATAAGGACTATTTCGTGGTTTCTGTCTGTTATTTGCCAAAGAAATAACAAAATAATTTTTAGTTTTAAATAAGTTTTTGACAAATTTCTTAAATATTTGTGTTTTCTTGTTTTTTTTTTTATCACAGGCGGTCTAATAAATTTGTTAAGCACTGTATGTTCGCACATATATTCTGCTAAAAAAATAATAAGGGAACATCATAGTATAACACCAAGTCACTTAAACTTCAGTGATATCAATCTGTACATGTAGGAAGCACAAGTGATTGTGAACCAATTTCACCTGCTTTCGTGCAAAAGTAATTGTCAACAGGTGCAATGGAGAGGCAAAAGCAAGGCAACCCCCAAAAAGGAATGGTTGTGCATGTGGTGGCCACAGACAATCACTCTCTCCTGATCCTTCCTGAGAGATTATTCTCTGGTGTTGTGTTCTGCTCGTGTCCATGTCACAACTGTTGACATGAGCCGGTACCTGCAGCCCAATCAGGTTGCACAGGTACACCAGCTCCTCCAGGATGGCACATCCATACATGCAGCTGCGAGAAGGTTTGCTGTGTCTCCCAGCACAGTCTCAAGAGCATGGAGGAGATACCAGGAGAACGGCCATTTCACAATGAGATCTGTACAGGGCTATAGAAGGGCATCAACCTAGCAGCAGGACTGTATCTGCTCCTTTGTGTGAGAAGGAATGGGGGGAGCTCTGCCAGAGCCCCACAGAATGACCTCCAGCAGGCTGCTGGTGACCATGTTTCTGCTCACACTGTCAGAAACAGACTCCCTGAGGGTGGCATGAGGGCCCGATGTCCTCTACGTAGTGGGACCTGTGCTCACAGCCCAGCACCGTGCAGCTCGACTGGCATTCGCCAGAGAACACCAGAATTGGCAGGTCCACCATTGGCGCCCCGTTCTCTTCACAGATGAGAGCAGGTTCACTGAGCAAACGCGACAGGTGTGAAGGTGTCTGGAGACGCCATCGTGAACTTTATACTGCCTGTGACATCATCCAGCATGACTGATTTGGCGTTGGGTCAGTGATGGTCTGGGAAGGCATATCTTTGGAGGATTGCACTGATCTCCATGCCATAACTAAAAGTGCCCTGACTGCTGTTTCGTATCAGGATGAAATCCTTAGACCGATCGTCGAACCTTATTCTGGTGAAGCGGGTCCTGGGTTCCTCCAGGTGCCAGACAATGCCCGTTCTCGTGACCAGAGTGTGTAGGCACTTCCTTGATGACGAAGGCATTGATGCCACTGACTGGCCCTCTCGTTCCTCTGACCTAAATCCAATTGAGCACCTATGGGACGTTATGTATTGTTGTATCTGATGCCGCCAAGTATCGCCTCAAAATGTGCAGGAGCTCACTGATGCCCTGATCCAGGTCTGGGAGGAGATTTCCCAGGAGACCATCCGCCGACTCATCAGGAGTTGCTCAGACGTCATCAGGAGTGCATACAGGCACGTGAGGGCCATACACACTGCTGAGTCACATTATGAGTTGCTGTGATAAATTTTACTCAAGTTGGATAAGCTTGTGATTTCACTTTGTTACTTTTATTTTCGAGGTGACTGTTAATCCAGCCCTCAATGGGTTGATTTTGTTTTCCATTAACCGTTATTACGTCATTTAGTTCTTAACAAATTATTCAGTGTACAACAGTGAAGATTTTCAACTTCAATAATTTGTTCATCAAGATCTGATATCTAATTTAAGTGTTCTCTTAAATTTTTTGAGCAGTTTTATTTTTCCTTCCATGTAGGTCTGGATAATATTTCCCTAATCCTGCTTTAAATTTACCTGTCGGTTCATGAGATGAGCAGAGAACAATGAAACGGTCTTTTCTTCCTTGGATGGCACATCATTCATCCCAGCGATAACGCATCGATAACTGATTGGACCAATAGAAGTACAGTAAAACTTACCGACTGACGTCAAAATGCCTGTTCTTGATCCAAACTGTCGAGAACTTACTTGCTGATTGGTTTATTAGTAGGTTTGTGGTGCCACCTCGTGACCATATTTTGAAGACAACTTACGTGCAAGTTGTAATTCAAACAATTCGCTCTTCATATTAGACAGCGGATTTCCAGATATTGATGAGGCAGCATTGTGTATTGTGATTTGAAATATTTTAATCGATTGGATACTCGTTGAATTTGTAATTTCCAAAGGACATCTTTGCTAACAAATGCATAAATTTACAAATATACTAGCAATTGGCGGGCACGTTATTAAACGTGGATGAGGGAGTACTTTTTTCATAAAGAAAATTCAAACCTTGTTACGCTGAAATAAGCAACATTTACGCATAAACTGTAATTAAATACAATAAGGGGCCTTTCCAGGTTCAAAAAGCATTTTTTTTTTCCAGTTTTTCTCTTTTTTTCCATTTAAGGTTCACTAAGATGTGTACTTTAAGAAAGTCATTTTGTCATTAATTTCAGCAATTTGTTCAAAAATTACTTTTTTGACGCTCTCCCACCTCAAATAATTTTGTAAGTCAGCTAAAATCTGGTGACTTTCAACACTTCTGGCGCTGATAACTTTTTTATTTTTCAACCAAATTGCCTCTAATTTTGACTGTAGACTTGTTGGTTATTTCTGCATGCAATTGCGCTGGCTTTTTCTGATGGGGGCAAAGGTATCAATTTCATGGGAGTGTATGTGTCATCCAACTGACCCATTTGAGGATTTTTTTTTTTAGAAAAGCCTCTTGGAAAAAAAAACACAATATATAGAAAAATCCTCATGTGATCGCATATATATGACATATATCTAACAGGGGAAAAAAGAATTAAATGATTTGGTTGGGTGGTTAGGGAGTAAGGCTTGCCACAATACAGATGGTGATTTTGCTTATTAACATCAATTCCATGGTAACAATGGAAATAAAAACCAATGGAATGGTACGTTTTTGTGTTGAACTAATAAACTGTAGTGTTATTATACCCATATCTGTGTTGGAACACGGTAAATCAAATGAACCTGGGAAGGCCCCTAAAGTTGTAATAACCCTGAATTATCAGCGTTATGTTCATTTACAGGGCTGTAAAAAAGTAAATGCACCCTGTTTTTTGGATATTTGTCACACTTGAATAATTCAGATCATAAAACTAATTTGAAAATTTGACAAAAATAATCCAAGTGCACACAAAATGCTGTTTTAACTCTATCTAGACCAGGCTTTTTGGGGCTTCCTGGGCCCAAGGGGGGGGGCTTTTACGCCCTCCCGGTAACTCGTAAATGACATGGTGTATGACCGCCAAATTTGCAGGGGATGATATACACGTAAAACTAAATCACTACAATCATTTTTGTATTATAATGACATATTATAACGTCATTATGACGTCACATTTTGATTTTGCTGCCCGAAATGGTCATAATACTCTAATTTCTTGAAAATTTAGGGTATGAATCACAATTTTTACACATAATGTGTCTTATAACACTTAAATGTCTACAAAGATTTCTACTGCCAAAGGCAATAACAACAACGTCAAAATGACATCATAAGATGACGTCATAGATATGGCAAAATGGCTTGAACTTCTCATAACATGATAGTCAACTGTAACTCCTAAATGACGTGGCGAATGACCACCAAATTTGCAGGGGATGATGCACACGTAAAACTAAATTACCACAATCATTTTGGTATTATTATGACCTATTATGATGTCATTATGACATTATGTTTTGATTATATTATTTATCCCATAGTGCACCAGCTCCTAGAGGCCATAAAATATACAAAATTCTATTTATGTTCCGTGAAAATAGTTTTTCATTTACTCAGAATGTTTTTCTTAGAAGTTCAGGTCAGAAAGAAATGAAAGTAAACTTATAAAGGATTACAGGTTTGCGTAAGCAAAACTTGCTCTGTTCTTATCGTCAACTTCTTTGTGTTTAGTATATTAGAAAATAAAAGGAATCGATGAAATTTGAAGGAAAATGTACCTGAGTCAAAGATACAGTCCGCCATCTTGGATTTTGGCCCTTTAAATTCAATGACGTCATCAAATTAGCATAAATGAATTCTACCTAACAAAGCTGACATTAAATTACGTAAGCTATTGTAAATATAATGGAATAAGTATATATTAAAAATAAAATCTGGAAACTACATTGATGAAACCGAAATCGGCGATTTTTTTTGTCAGTCATACCTGTTAGAAAACTGTTGCCATGGAAATGGCGAAGATGGTGGACTTGACTTATTGGCGTAAAATTGTTCCCAGACAAGTTTTCAGAAAAGTCACCAGGTTTGGTGGTCCTTGTTCAAGCCATTCAGAAATTATTTGACGTGAAAATTGGCGCGGGCATAAAAAGCCCCCCTCCGGGTCTAGATAGGGTTAAAATGATTACATTTATTAATGGAAAAATGCTATCCAACCCTACCTGGCATGATGTAAAGAAAAGTAATTGTCCCCTTATCTACTACATCAACCAATTAAACAAATTTAATTGATAATTGGGTTCAATTTAACTATAAATACACCCAGGCATGATTACTGCCAGCCCAGCTGAATCTGAACTTCACTTAAATAGAACATAACTGGCAATGTAGCCAAAAAGCCGCACATGATGCAGTGATCTAAAAAAAATTAATGAACAGATGAGAAACAAAGTCATTGACACCTGTCAGTCTGGAAAGGGTTACAAAGCCATTTCTAAGGCTCTGGGACTCCAGCGAATCACTATGAGAGCCATTGTCTACAAACGGACAAAACTTGGAGCAGTGGTGAACCTTCCCAGGAGAGGCCAGTCTTCCAAATTTCCTCCAATAGCACATCAACAACTCATCCAAGTTGTCACAAAAAAACCCAGACTAACATATAAAAAACTGCAGGTCTCACTTGCCTCAGTTGAAGGCAGTGTCCACGATGCCATAATAAGAAAGAGACTTGGGAAAAAAAAAAAAGACATCCATGGGATGATGGGAGGGCCTCATGCCAAAAACCACTGCTGACCAAAAAGAACGCACAGGCTTATCCCACAACAGCCAAAAAACATCTTGTTGACTCCTTAAGACATTTGGTATGATTGTGGACTTATGAATCTAAAATGGAGCTTTTTGCAAGACATGGCTGTGATTACACCTGGCGGAAAACAAACGCAGCATTCTACAACAAGGAAATCATTCCAACAGTCAAACACGGTTGTGGTAGTGGGATGGCCTGGGGCTACTTTAGTGCCTCAGGACCTCGGCGATTTGTCAAAATTGACGGAACCATGAATTCTACTGTAAATCGGAAAATCCTGAGGGAGAATATGCCATCATAAGTACCAGTTTGTGACCTTTAGTTGAGGTGCAGTTGGATTATATAGCAGGACAATGATCTGATGCAAACGTACAATTCCACCACTGAATGGCTCTAAAGAAACAAAATGGAGTGGCCTAGTTAAAGTCCTGAATTGAATCCGATTGAGATGCTGCATGGCATGACCTTAAACAAGCAGTTCATGCTTGAAAACCTTCCAGTGTGGCTGAATTGCAATCAAAAACAATTCTGCAAAAAAGGAGTGGGCCAAAGTTACTCCACAGCAATGTTAAAGATTTATTGCCAGTTATTGCAAACATTTGATTGCAGATGTTGCTGCTAAGTGTCACACAACCAGTTATTAGGTTAAAGAGGGTAATTATTTTTCATGTGGATGATTTAGGTTTTGATTAATTCTTTACTGTCCATAAATTAAATGATCATTTAAAGCTGCATACTGTGTTACTCACATCATCTCAGTTTTAACATTATTTAGATGATCTGAAACATTTAAATATGACAAATAAGCAACAATAGAAGAAATTTGGAAGGGGGAAACTATTTTTTTATAGCATTGAAACAATTAGCCATTAATTCTTTGCTTGGGGACAGTTGTCCATTACTGAAATTATAGATGACACTGAGTGATTAAGCAAAACTCCCATGTCAGTCTCCAGACCTGAAGTACTGTCTCTGCTAGTTATTGTGGATTTTTTTCAAAAGTCAGGTATTGCAATCATTTGGTGCAGACTTTAAAGCCATTTTTTGATTTCAATAAACACTGCTGCACAGGGACACACCAGACACCGGAAGTCACAGTGGACCCCAATGAGTAAAAAAGAAGAAAATAATCTTTTATTTATGAATTACTTTCTCAAGGGTACTCTATCTTTGGGATTTATATTTCTATATTCAGTCATTTTCTTCAAAGAAAAGCAGCATAGAATTGTATCCTTACTTTTTTATACGTCATTTTGTCGACAATATTTCACTTAAACTACGTTTAAATGTGATGAATTTAACTGATTTTGCACCACTAAACCTAAAAAAGAGTAATTTGGAGCATGATACGCACGTCAGAGAAGAGAAAATACTAAATTGAATGTGGAGGTTTGCACTCATACACTCACTAGAGGGCGCAACAACACCAATCCTGGACTGCTTTGTTGTTGTGAGACTTGAATCTTGATCACACTTTCGGCTACAAAAAGATAAAACGGCTGATTAGGAAGAAAAAATTCCTCAAAAGTAAAAGACTTCATTGAAAGGAAACTGTTATACTGCACTTTTTATGCTTAATTTTTTAGAAATGTAATTGAACAAGTGTGATGCTGCGCACTTGGCTGTGTTGCGCATCTGGAAAATTTCAATAAGAGAATGGTCTCCGCACTATTGCTACTGGGTTATGTAACGTGATGTTGGGGGAAAAAAAAGGCTACAAGACATTTAAGAATATAATTAAACTTGTATTAAATTATGGTACATTAGTTTAAAATAGGCTTAATTTAATTTCCCGCAAAGCTGAATGAATGCAGCCAGCCCTAGTGGTGCTCAGGGTGAATGGGGTATCCTTCGGCTATTTAAAAGCGGGCCAGTGCAAGGATTCATCGTTGCCATCGCCAAAGCCAAATAGCTTATCTGTACACAGAAAAGTCAATAAGCATCGTCCTTTAAATTAACATCTCGTGTTCTGTTCGGACTGCTGCATGAATTCTGGAGTATCTTCTTTACACCGGGCTCTGAATTTTAATGAGGATGTTCAACTTGACGGCGAGAAACTTGCAGTTGCGAGAGTCCTCAGTATATGCTGAATGCAAGACCGTTCGCTGAATATCCGAATTTATAAAATCTTGCAAAAGCCAACCTTAGACCATTCTTAGTTTTTATCAGCAGCTCGGACTGCATCGCGTATGCATCGTTATTATTTTTAGCCGAGGCCTATCAAGGTTTTTTGATAACGGAAGAAAAATAAATAGAATTGGCCGAGCCTACACATTGATTGGTGGAATTAAATTTTAAGTACCCCCCAAAAAAAAAAATCTAATTAAAACGGTAAAAAGATTGCGCGTGGGCACGAATTCTGATTTAATTTTGTTTTCGCCGGGAGGAATAGGCTATGTCTCCATCCGTATTGGACGAAAAAATTAGGCAAACTCAGAACAACCTTTTTATGGCGAAGGCCGTGTTTTTTATTTTTATTATTAATTTTTTTTATTCAGTGTTTTTGTGTGTTCTTACTTCACACGAGCAATTCTCTGATATTATTAACCTTCTGCATTTCCTTATCATGATTTTGTATAGGACTTGGCTTTTTCGTCGGTTTTCTGAGAGAATGCATGAATGCTTTGAATAGCTGATAAATTAATTATTCGCTGAAAATCATGGGTAGCCGACCCTCCGCCCCTAGGATGTGCATAGAAGCATTATTTTTTAAAGAAGGGGAGAATCAAGGCGTAATAAATATTTTTGAAAAGTTGAATCTGAAGACACATTTCCCGCAACCCCATGTGTGAAGTAATTGGCAACAAATTGTTATGCTGGTAAATTTTATTGCCTAACCTGACACTTTATTACAAAGGGAAACTTCAAATATATGAGCTTGTGTGTTTTCTATTCTTCTGGGCTATTAGGAATTCCGATTATGAGGCTCTGAACAAAAGTTGCGTTTCTTTCAATAAACTAATTTAAAGGATCAAATTGCTAATTAAGCCATTGGGGACTCGACGAGTTCTGTTCAGTAGAACTCCCCAATGGCGACAGAAGAACCCTTTGTTTTATTGTGAGCTCCGTGTGTTATTAAACTTGTTTATCGAACTTCTAAAGACAAGTTCTCCAAAGACAAAGCGGAGGAGATGGATTTTGATCGGGTGGGGGCTAGGGTATGAGAAGAGGGTGTCTTGAGGAAGGCGATTGCATTCTTGTAAGTTGCCAAGATATTCTCCCTCGACACGTTCGGCGTCAAAAACACTATCAGCGTCTTGTCTCGTTTTCCTTTGAGTTAATTCCATGAACCCGATTTTGTGTCCAAGGGGAAGGCCCGACTACTAACGCATTTCTGTATCCACGGGCGGCTGAGTCCTTAAATCTTAATTAAGTTGGTATGAGACGTCGGGACTGGACACGCGCCAGAACGCAGGCTTAGCTCTTATAATATGGCGTATTAGTAGCACATAAACCAGACTTCTTTAGTTGAGACGGGCCAGCAGCAAAATGAGCGCAATATTATTCCTGTAAGTTTGCACACGGATAGTGTAAATGCAGCATAAATGTAACCTTTCAGCGTCTGTCAAGAAAACGTGAATGGCCTCGAGCGTAAATGTGGTCACGTCTTCACCACTGTCAGCCATTATGCGGTTGACGGTTGTATTCGTCAAATGTCTGTTTTTCCTAGTAAAGCTAGCAGATATTTATCTGGTTACACGTCTCCTCGAATAATTACGAGGCGGTCATTCGTGACTCCCTCCCTCGCACGAGCACATAAGCGCTTAACGTGTCAGAAATGATTGAGGCCGTCTGCGCTAACATGTTCCCTCGCGTACAAATAGGCTCTCTAAAAACAAGTAGTGGCTCTTAAGCCGTCACCAGCCATCATAGCACCTGCTGAACTTGCGGTGGGACACCGGAGACCTAACCATTTAGCCACGCCATCTCTTATCATTTTCCAGGGGACACCGCAAGATGGCATGTGCCTTATACCTCTGGGAAGCGGAAATAATTGGACACGGGCGGTTAGGCAGCAATAAAATGTAGACCGACAGGACCGAAATGAGTACTACAGCCTTTGCTGAGGAAAGAAAGCCTTTCAGTCGACCACTTTAATAATATCTGTGCTAACCGTAGGGCCTACCTGTTTGCTGCGGGTTAATTTACCTTAACGTAGTCTTGTCCAGGTGAAATACATAGTTTTTCCCGCTACGTGTTTACATAAACACTGTAATGCATACAATTGGCCAATATTATTTTTTTTTTTATCATAACTGCGTTATGTAATTACGATTTTTCCCTCGACATATTATGATTGAAAATAGCCTGGGTCTATCAATAGACATTCTGATGATTTTAATAGCCTGGTGTATGAGTAGCCTCTGCAAAACTTTTTTGGTGTTGTGGTTTGAGCTGGATCAGAGGGTCGAGTAAATCGTCAGTTTTTACGCCTCAGGTTTCGCAATACATGGGGATTGGGCATAATGGAAAAATGCGTCCGATCAGCGGGTTTCTCATTTCTCTAGTTACGCATGATTGCTCCCTAAAAAGCAGTCATGTGACGTTTGTTTTAGAAGTGAAAAAGAATGCCCCCTCAGATTATGTGCTGCATCAAATAGGCTACTTAAGCGCGATTTTACGACTACAGCTGCAAAAACATTAGCGTGATTTACCGCAATCACAAATATTTTATCATCTTACAGCCAAGTTCTTACAGATATTGCTGCACATTTCAATTTGCATGTAATATTCGAAAATATGATGATTTTCCTCCTTGAATTCTAAAGTCATTATAGGCTAGTGTATTTTGTTTACGCAGCTGTTTTTCATTTTTCATATTTTAAACATTAATTGATTATTTTGTCGATATGTTTTACTGACCCTTTTAGATAATTAAACCGGGTCAAATAATGCATTTGCCTTTTCCCCCCAACCGCCTATAAGTTGGATTAATGTATTCTGCTGCTTTTTGAAGGCTCCATAGAAAAATAAAACGTACGTTTTTCATTTTTAGACTATAACTGCCCCGTGTCCCGTCCCTTATTCCGAACAAACTCCATTGTGATGAGGTTATACGTGAACAATGTCCCAAATACGGGTTATTTTTGAGTATTTTGCTTAATCAATGCATGCATGAGCACCATACCGGTTTTTATCACTGCAAATTATTTTTAATATTCACATCATGAGCGCATGTAAGTTGACTCTTCAGGTTAAATTAAGGTAAAATAAATAAAATAACCTTAAATATTAAATTATTTAATCCAGCAAAATATTTGTGTAGTGAATGAAGATCAAATTGGCAATGAAAGACTTCTTGATTAATAATATAATTTTTTTGTATATTTGTGTTTTTGGGTAGAGACCAACTGAAGGTGACCATTTTTTTCTATTTATAACTGAAGTGACGCCTGCAAAGCAAGACAATTTAAAGCAAACAGATTTGTGTGATGGATGAAAGTCCAGGGTTTGTCTCATCTGATTAGATCGCCTTTTCACAACTCTCGTTTTGTCATTTTTGCTACGCGCGCGCGCGCACGCGCACACACACACACTCACACTCTCTCTCTCTCTCTCTCTCTCGTTGACATAGTGCCCCCTGTATTGCAGAAGTGCAACATTCTTCGTGGATTGTGTGAAAACCCTTCTGTTGGACTCAATTGCTTCTGCATAATGGTGCTGTTGGGATTGTTTTCTAAAAGGAAATATTTTATTCTCAGAAACCAGGCTAATGCCAATTTCTGTGTGAGAAAATGCATTTAGATATTGCAAAACTTCTTTTAAAAGTATAAAATACAAAGAAAGGCCATTCTGACTGAAACTGGACAGGAGGATTAATGGACTCGAAGCAGGACTGACTGAGCATGCTCGCTGCACTGTCGGCTGAGATGGGCAGGGAACTTTATGGACAGTGTGTAATTGAAAGGAACAGAGAGGACTAGCGATGCATGCTAATGTGTGTGTGTGTGTGTGTGTTTGTGTGTATGTGTGTGTGTGTGTGTGTGCGTGCATGCGTGTGTGTTTGTGTGTGTGTGCACGTGCAGCCATGTGTGTGCACGTGAGCATGTGTGTTTGTGTGTGTGTGTGTGCGTGTGCGGGTGCATGCTTGTGTGTGTGTTTGCCTTTGAGCGGTGGCTATGGTTGGTCACTGTCCTGGCATTTGTTGCAGCATGAGAGTTTAATAGCTCATGTTCTAACGCCTCACAAACTGACTGTTATCGGAGAGCTGTAGTCCAGGCAGAGACTGAGGGCTTACTACCGACAATGTGCCAGCTAGTCTTTCCCAAACACCAGGCTACCATATAACCAGTGGTGATAAAGCCCCAGGAAAGCAGGAACACTGACCTGAGGCCTGTGTACTCTGCCCACCATCCACTCTGAGAAGAGCAGTCCAAACTGATCCAAGATCAGTGCGCTCACTTAAAATTTTGTGAATGGTAGCTAGTGCATGTTAGTAAGCAGCAGAAATTGGCATTGAAGGTTTCCTCTGGTATATTGTGCTGTGTGTGTGTGTGTGTGTGTGTTTATTTGTGTGTTTGTGTTTTTTTGTGTGCCTGTGTGTGCTTGTGTGTTTTGTGATGTGCTTGTGTGAGATGCATTGTTCCATGTGTTTGTTGTTCTGTGGATGTTTGTGTATATTGCTCTTTATGTGTGCAGTGTAATGTGTTGTGTGTTCTGTGCGTGTGCGTGGTGTAATGTACTGTTTGTGCTTCTTGTACTGTGTTTATTTCCGTGTGTGTGTTGCTCAGGATATGTGCTGCGCTTTTGTGTGTGTGTGTGTGTGTGTGTATGTGTGTGTTTGTGGGGGGGGGGGGGTGTAATGTTCTGTGTTTGTGTTGCTTGGGATATGTGTGTGTGTGTGTGTGTGTGTGTGTGTGTGTCTTGTTTGGGATGTGCATGCATGTGTTTTTGTTGTTCAGGCTGTGTAAAATAATGTGCTGTGTTTTTGTGATGGTCTGGTGCGAGCGTGTGTGTGTACGTTGTTCGGGATGTATGTCATGATATGTTGTATTTGTGTGTATATGTGTGTGTGTGTGTGTGTGTGTGTGTGCGCGTGTTGTCTGGGATGTGTGTGTATGTTTGTGTTTCTTGGGATGTGTGGTATAATGTGTTGTTTTTGTGTGTGTGTTTGTGTGTGTTGTAATTTGCTGTGTGTGTGTCCTGGCCACGCTGTGAGATCGGTGTGGACACAGTCCAGTCAATCAGCTTGTTAGAATTCAGTGGGAAAAGAGAAAAGAGAAAAGGGGTGGAGTCACAGGGTCGTGTGCCTGCATTTAAATACACCTAATGAATATTCATCCCCCAAACCTGGACCAACCACATTAATGGCTTTTCTGGTGTCTGGATTATTGGCAGGCAGACAAGGCACTGCTGAACCCCAAACGCCATTTCTAGTGTTCAAACTCCTGACATTTTCCTACCCTCTCTCTCTCTCTCTCTCTCTCTCTCTCTCTCTCTCTCTGTCTCTCTGTCTTTCTCTGTCTTTCTCGTAGGCATTCCATCTCCCTATTTCTTTCTTTCTCTCTCCCTCCCTCTCTCCCTCTTTCCCTCGTCCTTCCTCTCTCTCTTCTCTCCCTCCCTTTCTCTTCCTCTCTCTCTCTCTCCCTCCCTCTCTCCTTCTCTCTCCCCCCTCCCTCCCTCTCTCTCCCCTGCCGTGGAGCGGTAACTCTGCTCTCATTAGTGTCTTGTTGAGTGACGTGTCCATGTGATGCGGTTGTTCGTCTTTATGGAGAAGAAGAATCTCTTTGCGTTTCCAGTATAATTGAGGGGTCACTTTGGCCTTGTGGACTTGACACCCCGACTTCAGCTGCACCTTTAATACCCAGAACTGTCATCCTATCGTATGTGATCAGATCTGGGCATTCAGAAAGCAGTAACAGTTTTAATCCCCTCTCTATGCTGAAGTCTGTGTCTCTTTTTTTTTTTTTTTTTTTTTTTTTTTTTTTTTTTTTTTTTTTTTTTTTTTTTTTTTTTTTTTTTTTTTTTTTTTTTTTTTTTTTTTTTTTTTTTTTTTTTTTTTTTTTTTTTTTTTTTTTTTTTTTTTTTTTTTTTTTTTTTTTTTAGCCTAATGTCTCTCTTTTCTTTTTGTAGATTCTCTTTACTTTGTTAAAATATGCCTTAATTATTCAACAAATCTTTTTTGTTTGTGTATTCGGTTAAATAATTAACCAGCCGGCTGTTGCCAGCTTTTTTCGAAGAAAAAGACGGAGAGTTGTCCCACAGTGGGACATCATGTTTTTTCCCTGGGATGCGCGGTTATTTGTACCACAGCGTGTCAAAATCTGTGCTTCTGACGGTAGTTAAGTCGCTGACAGTGTGAAATAAAACGTCTTTTAAATGTTTAATAATGGGCTTGTTTCTCTTTTGGCTCGTAAAATATTAAATATCTGTGAATAATTATAATTTCCCACTCTTTTTTTTGTTTTTTGCGCTTGCTGATAAATGAGTGGGCTGTTTTTAGTTTGACGGCGCTTTGGGAATCATCAGCACGGCATCGAATGAAAGGCACGGCTCTGAGCAATCGCTCGCAAGAATCAACTCATGTTGGACAAATATGACGCCCGTAAGGAGTAGGAATTTATCCGGGGGTGGCGAGCCCCTGGGGGGTCTTTCAGCAGCATGAAGAGGGTCTTCTGTACAATCGGAATAAATTAACAGCCATGGGAGTGAAGTATTGCACCACTGCCGGGGTTTCAATAAAGCACACTGCTGTGGCAAAGTGCGTGACCCACTGGTGCTACACGAACGTGCGTAAACATTCACGCACATTGTGATGCAGTTTAGCCGTATGATGTGTTGTTTTGGAAGTGATGTTCGTGCTTTATGTGTGTGTTTGTATGTGCATGTGTGTGTGTGTGTGCGTGTGTGCGTGCGCACATGCGCATATGTATATGTGTGTGTCGGGTGACAGTGTGAACTCTGTCCTCAGGTGTGCTCACTTCTGTAATATACCCCTCACGCCAAAAACTCAGCGTTCATTTGTTTTTGATTAGTCGTGCTTTGAGAGCGGTGATGTATCTCAAATTCAGCACAGCACAGCCTCGTCCTAATCCAGCAGCCATGTCTGTGAGTGCTTTTGTGGCACGCGAACATGTCCCTGAGGCTGTGTGTATGAAATGCAGCATTGGTGACACACACTTCACCCCACAGTAGCCTCGCTAGCCTTTAGTGTTTATTTAATTTATTTATTTACTTTTATAGAGGAAGCTGTGACATAAAGCTTTCAGAGGTCAACTCACTGATAAAACACAGATGGCTATTTGGAGAATGATTTACTTTTAATAGCTGATACCCCTTTGCTTTTATATGTAGACCTCTTCTTTCAAACAATTTCATATATAAACACAGTAGATGGACATTGGACAGAGCATTTGCCTGAAAAGATTATGCGAGGGGCACTTTTATAAGACCAGGTTTTTACTGAAAGGAGATGGGTGTCTATTTGAGGTGGCTCGTCCCCTTTAAAATAGGTGTAGAGTGGATGTGGCTCGTCCCCTTTAAAATCGGCTTATAGTTGAAGTGGCTTTTCTCCTTTAAAATGTATGTATAGTGGAAGCGGCTCTTCCCCTTTAAGATGGGTGCATGTGGCCCTTCCCCTTTAACGTAGGTTTACTGCAGATTTGGCACTCCCCTTGAGGATGAGTTGAGAGCAGAAATGGCACTTCCCCTTTAAGATGGATGGATACTGGAAGTGGCACTTCCCCTTTAAGACAAGGGGCCTTTGCAGTAGAAGAATTTTGTGTCCTGTGGCAGTGAATGGGGCCCGGGTGGGGGCCAGGAGAGGGGCCTGTGTTTTGTTCTGTTACACATCAATGGGACGTCAAGCAGGGTTTGGGCCTGACAGCCCGCGGATTAAAGTCTTTCAGCAGATTCTGTTAACCCCTCCCTCCTGACCCGCACACTCCAACAATAGACTCAAAGAATCACATTCTTAACTCTTCGAGTACTAAGTTGTAATTTGCAGGTGGCTACAGCTGGCCTGGCTCACCCTGATCAGAAACCGTTCAGACAGAGAGGAGGAATAGAGAGTGAGTGAGGCAGGGGAGAAATGAAAGGACAACAGATTTGTTCCCCCCTCTCTCTCTCTCTGTGACAGTGAACCCCACTGCATCATGAATTATTATTTGGGAGAAAGTATTAATTGCAGGTCCTCACTAAGAAATATTAGCAACTGTGAACTTTGAGATAATGGTGCAATATGCTTAAAATTGTTCTGTAGACGGAGGGCGTATCCTGTGTGTCTACATAACCACCTTGTGTAAATATGTGTATACTGCAAACAGTATGCACTTATACATGAACTTGCATATCGACGGCTTGGTGCACAAGTGTTTCGTACATTGTTTTTTTTCTGTAACTAGTAAGTTGGATGCAAATCATGTTTTTCGTTTTTTCAAAGTTTACATTGCTTTTTCTCAAAACTTAAAAAATGTTCTCATACTTTTTGTGCTCCAAGCAGTCGATATAGTCTATGTACACATAACGCAGGCTAACGTACGTATAGTGAACATATTTCGCATACACAAATTTTATGTGCAAATGCACAGCTAGCACACGGAGGCGCAGGCACATTGCGGAGTGGGAGGTATTCTAAAGGCGTTTTCAGTGCGCATATCCGTGTATCTTTATGTGGACAGATGTGCTCCTGGGGGGGCTCTCTGTGCCCCGGTGAGCAGTTGCTGTTGTCCGTTTGCTGACTGCGTTCTTCAGCAGGGATGAATGTGCGTCGGAATGTCTGAGGTTCATGCGTGTCTGAACAGAAAAAAAATCTCACGGCGCGGAAAAGCTCAGCTCGCTCTCTTTAGCCAAAACCACCCCGGGGCGCGTCAACTGTCTCTCTCCTGACGGTGCACGCGGCTGCTCGCCAGCAGGGGGCGTTGTGTGTAAGTAGTAGAGCAGTCCAGGAGAGGCCCGAGTTGAGCACGCGTGCTTTTATAGGAACCGGTGATGGTGCGAGGATCGCGTGTAGGCCGCGGCCGCGGAAATGATTGATTGGGTTCGCGAGGCAGCGCACCGAGTTAGTGTTTAGCGGGGTGATTTGGGCGAGGGGAACCCCTGCATGCGGCTAATGTGGAAACTGCTGAACGCTTAAAAAACTGCCAGCGAAAAAAAAAAGAAAAAAGAAAAAAATCAAAATGTTTACCTTCCTCTGAGGGGCCAGAGCGCCGGAGACATTAAAGAGATTAACGATCAAACATCAGAGCTCTCAGACACAATTCAAAATCCAGCTTCTCCACCCCCCCACCCTCACCTCAGCTTTTAAGATGCCGCAAACCATTAACAGAAAAAAAAACAGTCCACTCAGGGAAAAGTTGGATGAAGTGCAAACTAAAAACAGTATTTGTAGTTTTTTAAATTCCCTCTTCAGGATGGAATTCACAATCAAACTTGTGGTCCTTGTGCCTGTAGAGCAATGGGTGTTTGGTCCTGACTGAGGTAGGAAGGTTCAGATACTCGGGTGCCCTCTGTATTCATCCAATTCCAACGCCCAGATACTGCCCTGTCTTCACCATCGACAATGTCCGGTCTAAGGCACCAGCTCAGTGCAACACCCAAGTGCTGCCCAGTCTACATCCTCAATGCCGTCCAGTCTGTGGCCCCACCTAATCTGACTCCTTACCCAAGACTGTCATTTTTAACTGACTTTTTTGACCGTATTGTTCTTCACAAACTCAGACCCTGAGCCAGTCAGAGGAGGATGGTTTCCCCCTCATTAACCTTGTTCTTTCCAAGGTTTCCTCCCATCAAAAGACTTTTATAAACCACCCTGAAGGAAACATGTTGCTGTTTTACTTAATCTGAGATTTTGATGTGGAGTGTGTAACAGATATATTGGACTGGCCTGTACAACTCTCCTCCTGCTGTTTCCTCTGTGCTGCTTTGATGTATTGTACATGTCAAATTGTTTTTTATGTTTTTTTTAAATGTTTTAAATGTTTTGTATGTATACATGTGAAACTGCTCATGCTGCTGTCTTGACCAGGACTCCCTGGAAGAAGAGATCTTGTATCTCAATGGGACCTTCCTGGCTAAATAAAGGATAAATAAATAAATAAATCTGTTCTCATAGGGAGTTTTTCTTTGCCACTGCAACTCCTCGGCTGTTTGTGAGAGGGTTCAGGCCAGGGTTTTACGTGAAGCACATTGTGGCAAATGTTTGCGAACCGCGCCTTACAAATACAATTTGATTTGATTTGCATCTTCTCAACTTTCCTATTCTTATAGCTCCTCTGTTTTGAGAGGACAATGAACAAGAAATGGCAGTGACGAGATGTGCATTAGCAAAACGGAGCATTACTGCTCCTTAAAACTTTGGCTACCTGCGCTGTCAGTAACGGGCGTGGCTCTTGAGTTGGAGATAGAGAGACATTGTGAAGGTAAGTCATCAGTATGAATCGCATTCAAGGAAAAAATACTCATGTAAAGGCAGGTCAGATCTTTTCTTGGTCAAGAAATCTTTATTATGCTCCCCTCACTCTCATCGCCTCGTATCAGCAGTGATGGCAGGCCTCTCTTCATTTTCGGTTCAAGTACGGGAAAGACAGGAAATCCTAAAAAGTTAACAAGTGCATTGAGCTCACTGATTCCTTTACATGCAGAGAAGGTCCCTTCTTTAGCTGAGTTCAGGAGCGCCACCTGCTGGCTCTTGCGTGATCAGTCATCAAGCAGCCCTAACTGCAAGACCTCCGATCTAATGAGTGCCATTTTGCATGTGGATACTGCCACTTTGGTGGACGTGTGATGCGGTCAGTGAAATTTGTCTTGTCACTTGGCAATGAAATACCAAGTTCCATCGTTTTCAACAGCTGTGTTCATTATAGAGAACCCAAATGGATGGAAAATATTAATAATATTTATGAGCATCTCCAGAAGAATACTTTGTGTTGGTATTCATGGCAAGTCTTACGAAACAATGGCCATTCTCTTCAAAACATGTCACAAGATCGTGAAACAGTACTGAAAATGGCGTGCATTACATCCAAGGTTATTTTTTAACGGAAATGGCCGAAATGTTCAGAATGCCCTAATTGTTCCTTGCACAGTGAAGTAAAAATCTGCCATTTTTTACATGCACCCATGAGCTCGCCCTGCTGATGTCACTAATTTGCTCCACCCCTTGGCTAAAGAATGGCAGTGATTGGCTAATCCAAAGGACTGGAACAAGACACTGGGTTAGGCTTCAACTTCCTTGCCCGGGGCCCTCCACCTTCGCAGTATATGTCTTTATTGTGCTGTTATAATGGGATTATCAATAAAGTTTTTTTACTGTTTGGTTCAGAGAGAAGAGCTTTTCCTCATTATGACATCCGCTATCAGCAACAAATAAATCTTTTCCAAAGAAAATATTTCCGAAGACATACTTGGACAAGCGGACTGTTTTGGAAAAATTTTAAGGAATATTCTTGGCTGGAGGAGGCAGAATTTCTACTTTTGTATTAAAAAAAAAAAATCTTTGATCAAAGAATTATACAATTTTTTTTTCCTGCAAAAATGCAAGGCCTTTTTTTTCCAGCTTCAACCACTTCATTCCTCTCTGTTTAAGGGGTTCAGTGCGGTGATTTATGACTTTTACTGTTCGCTTGGTTGTCTCTGTATATATCTTTTTTTTTTTTACACTGCTGTTTCGGAATTTTGAAAGGAAATAATAATGGGCTATTTATATCTAGAAATCAGAATCAATCAAACTGCTGTACACGTGCTCATGAACTGTTCAGACCTTTGACTCATTTATTTGTGTCTTACGCAGCCAAGTTTACTGTTCCATTCTCCCCAAATAAAGAATTCCTGCTTGTGCAAATCTGTATGCAACCTGTGAAGGCATTTTCAAAACTTTTTTTCTGGAGGATAAGGTAGCCATCTGTTCACAGTTGATGTTGTGTTTTTGTTGGGTAGTGGTGGGGGCCGTTGGAATAATGTGTGTGTTCGTGGCAATCTTCAGACAACAGGCTGTTTTGTTTCGGTCATTGGGAACAGGTCACAGACGTGATGTGGCTCAGAAATGTTTGTTTTAGCTTAACCTGATCGGGATTTTAAAATGTTTCTCTGCTGAACGGAGAGAGGGAACATGATACCTGGCTTTCAGGTAGAGTCAGTGACAGGAATATAAACAGCTGGAATAAAGGTATTCCTGCTCAACTAAAAAAACACTGCAATTTTAGGCCCCCACATTTTTGGCGTCTGTTTTGAGAAGTCACCCACAACCAGCTGGAAAGCAGCCTTGATTCTTTTTCTCCAACCATTTTCTACTTTGATTTGTATGGCGAGTTTGTCTAAAGGGAGTATCCAACAGGAATAGGATAATTTTGCTAATGGAATGTACCATGTGCAACTTGCAGTGGGTGGAATCTAGGTAGTTTCATGAAATGGAATGTACTGTAGCCCCATATACCTTAGTTTCGGTTTTGGAATGTACCATGTGTGACTTGCTGTGGGTGGGGGCTGTATAGGCTTATTACTGGAATGTACCATGTGTGACTTGCTGAGGGTGGTCCTGAATGATGTGTGTCTTGGGGTTCAGGCAAAGAACTGCACTTTCCTTCTGAAGCTGCAAATTTTTTTTTTTTTATTGCTGGAAAGTTTTCATGTGGATATTCTACAAAGGCTGCAGCTCTCTGGAGAAAGTTATGAATGATCGGAATGTGTTTCATATTTCCACAGTACCACTTTGGGTGCACTTCATATGTGCATATTTCATATTTCAATATTCCATGTCTTCTCAGATTAAATATTAAAGGAGTCTAACCTGCTTTCCCTGAAGCACTAAATAAAATGTGATTCTGCTGGGGCAGCTGATGAGTCATTGCAGAGTGACCTGTGATCACTCCTCATCAGGCAGGTAAATCATCATCTGCGTGACTTATCTGTTATTTCAGTTTTAATTTCAGTCCTTTATGGAAAACGCTGATCAATGAGACAGATGAGGAATCTTAATTTTTTTCTTTGTTTGCTAATTCAGCAATTCCAGGTTCTGAATATCTGATTCATGGTGCATTTAGGAAACAGGGTGTACTCTACTGCTTTGGAGGTGCTCTTAAGCCTATGGTGAATCCATGAGTTTTTGACGTGTTCTGTAATCTGCTTGGTGAATGCTTGTGCTTTGTAGCTGCCCTGTAACTTGTTTGGTGTAGAGGTACAGAAATGCTGTCTTATTACCTTGTAATATGTATTGTGAATACCAGCACTTTGTAGCTGCCCTGTAGCCTGCAGGGCTAGCGCTTTGTAGCTGCCCTGTAGCTTGTTTGGTGTACACAAACGCTTTGTTTTTACCCTATACTCTAAAAGCTAGGACTTTGTATCTGCTCTGTGGCCTGTATATTATATGCTAGGACTTTGTAGCTGCCCTGTAGCCTGTATGTCATATGTCAACCCATTGTAGTTGTCCTGTAGCCTGTATGGCTTCTGCGAGCTCATGGTAAACCCAAGCACTGTGTTCAAGTCCCATCAGCTGTGAAATATTATCCAGCTTTGGCTGCCTGGATCTGTGCCCCCCATCGAACCCTGACCCCTAACACCACCCCCCCATCTGGGTCACCTAACCCCTTCTTCTTGCGCGAGGACAGCGAGTTCCTGCATCTGAGCCGGAGTTCTCCCTCCTGTAATGACCCGTCACATAGAGCTGAGAGAAATACCAGGGAAATGTCCGGGAAGCATATTAAACTTTGAGATGGTGAGAGTCCATCTTCTCTTCCTTTTTCATCATTCCTATCTCTCTCCCCCTCCTCTCTCTCTCTGTCTTGCTCTCTCTGTCTGTTTTTTTCAGTAGTTGTCCGCCTGACTTGAAAACTGCTGCTTTTTGTTTCATTTTCCAGTATACTAACTCCTAAAGCCACTGTACCTTCCCCTGACCAATCCCTGTACCTGGACCATCTCTGACCCCGCCCACCTTGGAGGAGCTCGCTCAGATGTGAAACATGAGAACAGTCCAGGTGAACGTTGGGAGTCATGATTGAACTGCGAACAAGAAGTCTTCAAACCTTGACAGGAAGTTGTCACTGAGGTTCAAAGTGCCACAACCATGGGCACTGATGTCAGTGGCTTGTGCGGTGATGTCACAGCCATGTGTTGTGATGTGAGAAATATTCGATGTGGCAGCCTTGCGTTTTGATGTCGCAGTCTTGTTCTATATTGCCATATAGCCTTGCTTTGTGTCATCAGAGGCTCATGTTGTGATGTCGTAGCTTTGTGTTGTGGGGTAGTCTTGAGTGGGCTTATTGGACTTTTTTTGCAGCAGCTTCTGTCTCATGTAAAAGGAAGCAGGCTGATGAGAAGTATCTGGGGGTGTCTGTAGCCACATTGCCCCCCCCCACTGACGAGCCCCAATGCGTGTGGAGGTACCCTCGCCCCCAGCAGAGGTCTGTATTTATTTTACTGACCTGTTTGTTTCTCTCCTTCTTACACACTGCACCCCCTCCCCCCACCCAAAAGAGTGGCATGTTCTGCGCCCCCCGTCACATGTAAACAGTACGTACTTCATGGCCGTTTCCTTCAGTAAAAAGTTTATATCTGTAATCTGTTAAGTCGGGCTATTCTAAACAACATCTCTCTGTATTTATAAACTCTGCCCGATTCCCGTAATGAATTTACGGTAATGCATTTCTCCCTTCGTGTCACTTCAAACATTTCTCCGGACAACTGAGATAAGGTCCCCCTAAAAATTTAGATTCATAGTCAATAAAATGTCTGCTGCTGCCTCTACAGTCAGTAGGAGTGTAATCTCCCTTTGGGAGTAATGGTTTTGGGCTGGGTGTGTAAGCTATATTAATGTGTACAAATGTCTCACAAATAAGCATGAGACGCAGAACAAAGGAAGCATTAGTCAATCTATGTGACATAATCAATTTAATAATTCTGCACGGCGCAGTGATGAATCCATATAAAGTTTTGAAACACATGTCGGTGGCATGCTTGGCAGATGTTGCAATAATTATCGCCATAAATTATTGTAAAAATGATGTAGAGCTTACATACTAATTATATTTAATGTAATTAATAAAACTTGGGTGTGAAATTAATTAAAACTGACATTGTTAACTTTTGTTGGATCATTTTAATAACCTTGTTGAAGCTTTTTCCCTTCAGATGGGTTTTTTTTTTGTTTACACCACTTAATAAGGATGAACATATGAAGGTATGAAGTTTTCTTTTAATTTATTTTTATTTCACTGCCGACAGAAGTGAGGGGTTTAGGCCTACCTCTCTTTCTCAGTGAAATGTGCCACCTCTTTAGCCGCAGACAGACCAGGATTCCTCCAGCACATAATGGCTCAAGGATTCATGAAAATCACAGAATGTTTGGCCCAATATTGCTGACACTTCACCTCCACATGTTAACCAGATTGGCCTCATGAGAGTTCAGAAGAATGCATGACTGCAGGATATGCACTGTATGCTGACTTTTTGTGTGTGTGTGTGTGTGTGTGTGTGTGTGTGTGCATGCAGTCAGAGAGAAATCACCCTCTTTGGGTTGTGTTTGCCCTGTGTGTGTGTTTGTTTTTTTCCTCTGCATGTGTGTTTGCCCTCTGTGTGTGTGTGTGCGTGTGCTAGACCTGTGTATGTGTGTATGCAGTCAGAGAGAAATCACACTGTGTGTGTGTGTGTGTTTGTGTGTGTGTGTGTGCGTGTGCCTGTGTTTGTGTATGCACACACGCTGTCAGAGAGAAATCGCACTCTATGTGTTGTTCTGATTGTAGTGAAGTTAAATCTGCTGAAATATTCCTTCGGACCACCCTTGAACTGACCACAAACCGACAGGCCAAATGGACTCTTTTCATTAACAGGGTCAGCCTCTCCGTATCCGGGGCATGCATATCAATAGACGACAGAATATTACAGATTATAGATAGATTGTCCGCTCTCAGATATATTCTGTCTTCTGTTCCACAGAAAAGAATGGGGGGAAAGAAAACTTAGAAATGACTTCACAGAAATATCATTATAAGTTTGTCACAATGAGATATTTAATCATGACGAGAACAATAGAACCTCGGTGCCGCGAGTTGGAATGCGCGCGCCTTCACATTTCCCCCAGATCTCGAGGACCGTGCGTAAGACAGTAAAATTGTAGCATGTGATGATTGGAGACAAGGGGTTCTTCATTTTTTGAAACCCTGGACAAGGAAGATTGCTTTCTGAGCGTCAAGCCCCACATTAAGTCTGTCAATGTTCTGACGCTCCTCTTCGGCAAACCCGTAATTATGCTTTCCTCACTGAAAGCCAAGGTCTCCATTATATTCAAATGAGATGGGATAGATTTGATCAATTTATTTGAAATGTGTACCTAATGTAAATGCAAAGTCGTTTGCAATGTTTCAGAAACAGAAAATGGTCTAAATATTCGTTAGCCTCTAATAATAAATATGGATTTTTTCATGAAGATGGAACAAACATTCTGGCAGCCAAGCCTTTTTTTTCCCCGAGAGAGATGAATAAGTTCACCAAAAGTGGAACTATTGTGCTGTGTTACAGTGCCTT
Organism: Gymnothorax javanicus; assembly: GCA_029692085.1. Lineage (NCBI taxonomy): Eukaryota > Metazoa > Chordata > Actinopteri > Anguilliformes > Muraenidae > Gymnothorax > Gymnothorax javanicus. The sequence continues at coordinate 95,259,647 of CM056202.1, read as the reverse complement.
CCGAATGCCCTTGCCGTGAATAGATTATGTCTTTTAGCCAATCGGTGCATTTAAACTGGGCTTTTGAGAAGGACATCGATGGAAAAACATGTTGTTCGAGAGATGAAAAAAATATACATTTTTATTTTTTCACCGGCCTCCGCTCAATTCGGAGCTGCCATTGTACGAGCACGCGGCATACAGGAAATTCTGATTTGTTCATGGCCGAGTCTTTTGAAAAACTGTCCGTTAATTTCAAATAGTCCCAAACACAAAGAATGGTGAAGTGGTAGCGCCGTGCATTAATCTCTCTCTCTTTTTGTTGAATATTACATTTCCAACGCAGCGCTAAATGCTTGAAGGTTGAGGCTTGCTTAAGTCTGGTAATAAATTATTTTCTCTCTCTGAGTGAGATGATGATTTCGGGAAAGTCGTATGTCCACCGCCGTGACGAAGTACTGCAAGCTTTTAATCAATAAGTGAACCTTCCCTGTGACTCTGATTCTTCATCCGCCCAAGAGAAGCGTCCACCTTTAAAACGGAAACTGGTAGCAGTCATAAATATCGCAGTAATTTGTTGGCAAAGTGAATATTGTATAACCTATAGTGGAAGATCGCCATTGGTTCTCGGTACCGACATACGGACCGTCGGGATACTTCAGGAACTCAGCGGTGTTTGTCGCGTGCATGGCGGTCGCTTGCTTCGCAGATTCGGGTTCTTTTTTTTTTTTTTTTTTTTTAAACCCCACTCCGACTGTCTCACTTTTTATTCGCTTCCAAGCAAAAATATGCCGCTGGCTGTCATCTTGCTGCTGTAATGTCTCATCACTTTCCTGGCTTTTATTACTGTACTTCCTGCAAGCTCATTTTTACTCTTTGTTTGACCAGTTGCTCTCTCGCTTCTATCACTCTTTGTAATCTGTCATTGGTGAAGAACGGCCTGACAGCACAGGGCCCATTTTGGCTCGAAACCGACCTCTATTGGGCTTATTGGCTTCCCTCACAGTGCAATGTGGTTTGACACTTTATGTGAATGATCCCTCACAGGCTTTTGAATATTCATTCGTCTGTTGTTCAACCAGCTCATTTCTGGTTAGGGTTACAAGATCAACCTTAAATAGTCAATCCATCACTATAGAGGGCAAATCGATTCGACTGTTCTGGAAGCAGCAGTGGAGGTTCTTCTGTGTTTTGAAACCGGAAGTTACCAAGGCAATAAACCGCATGTACCAGTACAGGTACTGCAAGAACACATCTTGTATCTAAATACAGCTGCACTGTGCTTGTGTGCTAATGCAATGTATATCGCACATCAGAACTTGAATTACCTGCAAATTATTCTTCACCATTCATTTGGCATATTTGGCAACAGTTGTGGCTCTCTACAGCAGCTAAGGTGTAACACGCTCGCTGTAGGCTACTGGTGGATATTATCGCTGCTGGCTGCCATGTTTTCTCCTACAATGTCTTGGAAGAGGCAAAAGATCTTCTGAAACCAGAAAGAGCTGAACCAAATGGTCGGATGAGGTCTTCTGAAAACAAAAGGTACCATATTGACCAGGACTCGGGTCTTTGACTTCTGTGCATCATGGCGGTGCAGAGACCTAGCCTCACAGCAAGAAGGTTGCGGGTTCAGAACCCACAACCTTCTTGCTGTGAGGCTTGGTCTCTGCACTGCCATGTCGCCCTCGGGTCGAAATTTCCATTTAATTTTAAGGGGTAATGTGGTCAATATTTTTGCTCTAAATATGTGTTTGACAGTAGCCCCAGCATGTATTCCTAAAAATTTGTGAAGCTCTTGCTAAAATGACTCTGGCTCATCTTGTTTTTTACCTGTTTCTGCATACCGTCTGTACTCACACATTCACACGCGAAAGTGTTGCATACGCGGACACGGTCCTTCTTAAATTGCATCAGTTGAAAAGCAACTTGACGCTTGAAATTTAACGGGTGTTATTAGTTGCACTTAAATCCTCATTAAGACCCACATAAGCCTATTAATTGTCATTCGTCACCATTTCAAGAATTTCTGAAGACAACCATGGAGCCGCAGTCATTCATGAGCATCTATTAGTGTTTTTTACAGCGAGCACTACCATCGGCATCACTGGGCAGCCACTCGCTGTGGTTATGAGGCTGCATGAGCTCTGTATCCTTTCAGTGTGAATAATTGCAAATGTTTTTGTTCATAAGTTTTGCATTAGTGTCCAAATATATTCATTCGTCCATTATCTAACTCACATCTTTATTTTTGCCCGCGGACTTCTGTCGTGAACATACCCCACAATTATGATGATGGTTCAGGAGCGATTTCATTGGTTGCTATGAGAGCCGTTGATTGAGTCTCCAGAGAACATCCACAACCTTACCGTTACCCTTTATCTAACCTTAACCAATCCTGAACCAAATCGAAAAACAACCTAACGTGGCAGAGCCTCAGGGATGTGGTTATGGCAGAAGTGCACTGGGAAAAAGTTGTCACATCTCAATTACTGGTCAAAGAAAAGAGGTGGGGCCTATTCCAGCGTCCAATCAGTGAGAGGCAGGTAAACACCCAGGACAGGTCTCCTGTGATCTGGAAAAACCTAGTACGTTTAGCACTTTTGGTAGAAACGGTGTTTGACCCTCATTTCCAGTAATTAAGAGTGGTGAAAATCTTAAACTCTAGCTATTAGTGTCTTTTGAACTGTCAAAATCAAGTTTCTTTTATTTCTTTCAGTTCAGAAAAGTCCGAGATCAACAAGTTTTGTTCGATTGCGAGACCCTTGCCACCGTTAAACTGTCTAGATTTTTTCCATATCACGGGAAAGCTCACCGCCTTGTCGCAGGCCACACACATTCATACACCACTCACACATATGCATCATGGGAAATTCTGAGTCTTCAGTTAGTCTGACATGCACTTCTTTGGCCCGTTGGAGAAATCTGGAGGGAACCCAAGTGAGAGTGAAGCGAACGTGTCGACTTCACACTGAAAGGCACCTGGCTGGCTCTCAACCCAGGACCTTGTGAGGTTACGCTGTTACCCACTGCAATACCGCGATGCCCTCATTCAAAGGGAAGACTCTGATATAACTGATATTTAACTTCACACACACACACACACACACACACACACAGAGTTCATATCTCACCTGTATTCACCAGAGTAATTGTTTGCTTCAGTTAGAGCGGAAAAGCGGGAGTTAGGGTTAGACGACCTAGACGAAGACGACCTACTTGCCCCTGGCAAAGGATCCAATCCTCGGGAGTGTTTGTTCTTCTCTACAGAAGCCGAATGGAATCGCACGTCACCATCTGAGTCCGCGTTAGCCGTTCCATCTCCGGTGCGTTCTGCCGTTATAATGAGAGGATATCAGGGTTGCCGCTGAAGTGATTTTCAAAATTGATATTGCAGTTTTGGAAGTCACTTTTGATGATGAGATTACGCAAATGGCTTGATGCACCTTGATGCACTTGCAAAATTTCCTGTGCTCGGCTCGTTTCATTTGCCTCGACTGAAGAGGATGTTTTCGCGCTGTTGCGTTTCCTTTGTTCCTGGCTTTGCATGGTTATTTCTTGCATTTCGTCCTGTTACTCTCTGTGCCCTGATAATCTGCCTCAGCCATAAAGGCAATTATCTTTACTGCGTCAAATGCGTTCTGCCACGGCAGTCTTCGCCGAGATTGACTGAAGGCTCTAACAAGGTTTATGTGTGAAGAATAAAAAAGCAACTTCATGGAATAAAAAATATCGGAATATGGAGAGTGGAAAGTACTTTGTGGTGTTATTGTCCTTTGGGTTATTGTTTAAAAGACTTTATCAGCTCTCAGTGATTTCTGTGCTTGCTCTCGGTGCCCTGCCACCCAAACCGCAGGTCAGGGGACTTCTGATTTTGGCGTGTTCCTCCATCCGTGCGTTCGTGTGTTCAATCTTTGGCGGGGGCTTTTGCCGTCTCCAACATTCATTATTCTCAAGGACTCTGGCTGGGCCTGATCATGGTGTTTCTGTTCTTGGAGACACTAAATCTTACATACAGACTCTGGTTTTGACCCATTTGCGATGGGCCCTGATTTGTCTGGGTTTATTGGACAGTTATTAGGGTTATAGCAGAGAAAGTTCAAACAAGGTGTAGGACAGTTGAGTCCTGGAGGTTCTGAACCTGGAAGGTTCTGACAGCAGAGTATTTTTGTTTTGGGTCTCTTGGCTGTGAATGTGCGCACATGGATAGTAAGGAGTGAGTTTGTGGGGGGAGGGGATGGGTCAGTTTAACTTACTCCAGTAGCTTATTTTTTAGGCCCTCCCTCTCCTCTGAGGGGAAATTCATTGAGGTCAGCCATTGGCGACAAGGTTCCAGTCCGGTGAATGAGTCCGGAGTGTGTTTCCCGACCCTGACCCTGCAGATCCCCAGATCTGACGCTCCCACTTCAGCTCATAGAGTACAGCACCAGTGCGCTGATCCGCTGTATCAGGGGTCTCATTCAGAAACGGTGCTTCGGTACCGGATTTATGAAAAACTAGACATTAAAAAAACATGTAAAATGAATAACATTATGCACATTTTGAACATTCCAAGTTAATTATAATCAAATTAAAACTGCATGCAGTTTAGCTTACACATGGTTACATAAGTGTGGATATTTTATGATGCCCTTTCTTTTTTTAGAGTGTATTTAGGTTCTAAATCCATGCAAGTTTTTAATGAATCAGACTCCAGGTTAACTTAGGGAGGCATTTATAGCGAGCAGAGCAGGGCTGCTCCAGGAGGCGAGTTGAGAAGCACTGAGTTTGTACTTTACGCCTCCCAAAGATATTTTGTGTTAGGGAAGAGGGGACTGGTCTGCGGGGAGGTATTTTTTCCAGAATCCGTGATGCAGTAATGACTGACTTGTGGCTTTGCCTTTATATACGTACATCTGTCTCCTGCTGTACAGGTGCTACAGAAGTGGGCACAAACTGATGTTTGAAGGAGGCAGGATGTCCCAATTCACTAGTTTGTGATTCTTCTGCCACTTTCCCTCCTCCTACATATCCTTCTCAACTGCTGCTGTCATCTCCCCTGATGGGAGGAGTCTTGGGTAAGGAAAGGATGGAGGAGAGGAAGGAAGAAGGAAAGGAAGGATGTGTAAATAGATAGAAGTGGTGTGAGTGAGTGTAGGTCACATGACAGAATGAAAGTTGGGGGGGGGTATCATTTTTTGGGGCGACTGAAATCCAATATCTTTCTCCTAGCTATCAGCGAATGAGTTAAACTGGAGCAACGGTAACTAACCCTGCTCCTGGAGGTCTATAATCCTGCAGTCTCTCACTCCAACCCTAACAAACACACCTCATTCAACAGCTGGAGCAGGGCTGCCCAATCCTCTTCCTGAAGATCTGCCATCCTGTAGGATTTCACTCCAACCCTAACAAACACACCTTATTCAACAGCTAGAGCAGGGCTGCCCAATCCTGTTCTTGAAGATCTACCATCCTGTAGGATTTCACTCCAACCCTAACAGAGCACATCTCATTCTAAGGTTAGAGACCTGATTGCACACGTAATTAGTACAGTCGGGTTTGCCATTTTCTAATTGTAATGGAAACCTGCAGGGTTGTGGATTGACGTTAGCAGGGCTTATTACCACTGGACGAGCGGAATGTCTGGGTGACAAGTGTTTGATGGCATTTTGTTATTCTTTGGTAAACGCAAGTACTTAAAGACAAGCACAATCGCTGCCCCCTCTGGATGATGTCATGTTAGCAATCCAACACCGCTGAAGACACCCTGCAGGTGCCTGAGGAGCTGGCTGAGACCGGTCTGTATACGGTCAAAAGGCACGAAGAGATGGAGGCTAAACGATTGCCTGTTTCCTTTTGTTTTTCTTCAACATCATGTATTGTTTTAAAATTCTCCCCCGTGGCCCTGTCGGCTACCACGGATGGCTGAATACGCGGTCTTTAAGAGTTCAGGAATCGGCGAGTGCAGCTCGGCGTGGTTCCGTTTACCGAAAACACGGGGAAACGGAGAGAGCGCCTCGTAGGGCAGAAATACTGACTTTTCCAGTCTCCCCCCTGCTTGCTCTCACTGTTTAAAACAAAACAAAGCCCTTTTGAGTGGGCCTGAAGAGTCCGCTCTGAGGACGGGGCTGCTGGTGCGATGTTTACACTCTCCGGCTCTAATCGGCGAGGCCGTTTTTACCTTTTTTAGTCATCGCTCCCGAAAGTCACCGCAGAGCAGACGCTTCGCGCTCCAGGACCCCCGAGGGCTGCTTTGATAGGTCGGGGGCAGGAATCCTCTCTGCCCCAAGCCCCCCCCCATCGTCCCTTCTTTCCTTAACTCCAGAGTAAACTTCCTAACTCTCTGTTCATGGTAAGCTGAGGACGTTTTCGCAAAGCAGAGTCGCTCGCTGCAGTTTTGGTTTTATCACAGTCTCAGTAAAAGCTGTGCTCAGGAGCTGTGCTCAGGACTCACATTTTAATGGCGTTTTTTCACTGCCCAGGTTTCATGTTTAGGCCCTGTCACGCTACCTTGACTATATTTTCAGTAATCAGGTGCCTACAGACCTTCTAACTCTCTGGTGTCATGGGATGCTGTTACCTTCTGCAAATCATTCTAATTTCTGTCATCGTGCATCAACCCTATTAAAGTTACGGACTCATATCGGTCTGTCAAATGCAGCTGCTGTATTCAAACCTTTTGAACTTCATGCCTATTCTAACTTGTATTGGACATCAAAAGATTTGCAACGATTCCAAATATGTCTTGCTGAATCACTGAGAACTGTGTATAAAATGATGTGCAAGATCCTGATATTTTCCATTTGACGTAATGCTGTCGCCATAAAAACATGGTGTCCTGGGTTTGAATATTTCTCTCAATATACTGTAAGCGTGATGAAGCTTCAGTGAAGAGCTGCAACTAGCAGATACAGAGTGTGTATGTGATATTGTCCAACAATATTAAAAAGAATGATTTTCTGACTTTGAACCTACTAAAGGGAATACTTAAATAAAAAAGTCAGAGATTAAAGGGCTAAACTGCTTTTTTTTATTTGGGTTGTGGCGTTTACCTGGCTTCTTGAATGAGGCTTGGGTAGACTAGTACACATTACAATGGAGTGTCTCTTGTAAATTATACTGCACTTTTACTGTATTCAAACTGAAAACAATTTTTAAAACTCGTACGGTCTTCAGCAACGAGCAGTCTTTTTATTTGTTTTTTTGTGAAACTTCAGTAGTCACTGCGTTGACCTTGAAATGGAACATCTAATGTTATGTTTCACCAAAGAGCACACCCTGTGCATTCTTCATCATTTACTGTCATCCCAAAAAAGGGACGTGGCATGTACTGTTTCTCCAGTTAAAGAAAAGGAAATCCATGCGTACCATTTAAAGGTCGTGCTTCCTTTGTCAAACAGACAAAATGTCAAATTTCAGAGGCACTAATTTGTGCAACAGGAAGGCAAATTCATTACCTCATGTGTCTTATTAAATCTTGTGAATTCCATGTAGCTGAGTGTGTTTTAATTAAGATCAGTCATCTTTGCGAGGAACACAGTAAGAGTCGGCCAGACCGGACACTTTTCTAGAATCAGCATCTGCTCTGTTCTTGCAGCTGCAGTTTGGCAATTTGTTTATTTGCACTGACTTTTCTCTATGAACATATTTTGATGAGCATTTCATTACAAAGCAGGGGATTTATAGAAAAATACAATGTCAAGCTCATTCTTATTGACCACAGCGCACCAGCTCTCTCTTCATTTTGTTTCTTGCGAATATTGGCCCTTATTGATAAAAGTTCAAGGTCGGTTTTGTCCAACGGATTGTTTTAGTATGATAAATAGGAAAGGTGATCAGTGCCTCTTACTCTTAGATGCTTTGAGCCTACTCTTGTAGTCCTGGACTAGAATCAGTTTTAAATGGATATTTTCATATAGAACTCAGTTTAGTCTCAATAATAAGTTTGATCTACATAATTTTACTAATATCAAGGACTGCAATTGAAACAAGTCTTTGACTATCATGTGTCATCCTTGACAATACAGGCTGACTCTAACTTCTGTTTTAATTCCGCTGTACTCGTCAAATAAACTTAACCAAACTAAATTTGAAGTGCCCCCTGTAACAGTTAAAGCCTTTGCATATTGTTCTAAGATTTTCAAGCCTGAATTAGTCAGAACTGAGCATCTCTGCAATCAGTGGCACATTGCAGGACCAGGAAGGCACACTGCAAAATTTGGCAGTGAGTTCCCCGATACCCCCCACCACCCCCTTAGCAGTATAGAAAGTTCTGGAATGTCTGTTTGCAGCTTCTGCCGCCCTGATCCGGAGCTGCGATGTTTATGCAAGCGTAAAGTTGAGGTAGCCGCGACGGCCGGGCGGCGGGAATGTGGCTTTAATTAGCCACACACGGCGCGCTGGCCTCCATTCGCTGTGGAATTTCTCCGTGTCGCCGGGGCCTCCGAAAAAATCCCAGTGCAAACAAACAGCGTGTCGGATTACCTCGCCTCGGCCGCGTCGCCGGGCAGATCCGCGGACGATTTGGAGAGCCGCTGTTTATTGTATTAATGCGGGCTGCTGTTTGCTGCTGCCTGGGCTCTCTAATTAGATTTCCCCACCCTGGGGCTCTTCTTCGCCTGCAGACATTTACCGTTTCAAAATGAACCCTTTTTTATTCCTTTTGGCAAAAACTCAGTTTGAGAAGTTATTACCTACCTGTTACCAAGCGGCGAACTGAGGGTGTGCTCATGTTAAAACAGGGCCCAGCATTTAGAGAGCCTTGTTTGTTGAGGTTCAATGTGTGTCCCATCTTTTTTGAGCTCTCCTTTTGTCTTCATCATGACATTAATATTGTTTGTACCGAGTGTGAGTCAGCGTATTGACCAAAACATTCAGTTAAATAGTTAAAATGGCAGCACTAGCAGGTGTTTGAGGACGGTTTTAGCACGCCTTGTTTAGCGTTAGCAAGCTCGCCTGATGCGTCGCGTCGTTGTTTCCTGTGCCGCAACGTCGCTAACTGTACCTGTAAACCGCTTTATGGCGCCTTTGACTCAGTATCCCCGAGGCCTCACTCTTTTCCCCCCAATTCACCGAGGGCTTCTTGGCGCGGGTCTCTGTTTACCGCGATTCCCGCCGCATCTGTCGCCCCACCCGTGCACCGCTGGGGGACCTGCGAACCGTTTCATCTGCGTGCAGAACGTCCCGGAACGCCGTCTCCAGCTGGGTTCCGCCAGCGTCGCCAAGAGGCACCCCCCCAACCCCAACCCCGACTCCCCCCTTCCCGCTGTCACCCCGAACAGCGATCCAGGTGAGCGCAGGGAGAGACGGTGCAGTGCATTATGGGAATTTCAGAGTGACGGAGGGAGTTTCTCAACAGTTTTACAAGGGCACTGTGTGCATGACTACCCAGGGAATAACAGCAAAATATGAGAGAGAGAGAGCGAGAGAGAGGGGGGAAGAGCAAGGGAGAGATGGGGAGAGAGAGAGGGTGAGATAGCCAGGGCAAGAGGAGGTAAGATAGCGAGAGAGAGAGAGATGGAGGTGGCCCAGGAAATAGTGGTGAAAGACAGAGAGAGAGCGGGAGGGAGGATTAGCCAGGGAAAGGAGAAGGGGGGTAAGATGCAGAGAGAGGGAGAAAGGGATGGAGAGACAGAGAGGGCGGTAAAGAGAGAGAGAGGGATGGAGAGACGGAGCACCCCCTCCCCTCCTCACTCATCTCTCTCCCTGCGCCCCCTGCAGGCGGTGGGGATGTCGGCGGGATGCTGGGGGGTCTCGCGGGGGCCGGCGTGTCTCAGGTGGGGCCCCGTGGCCCCGGGACTCGGCGGAGCTGAAGAGCGCGGCGTCCCATTATCAGGGGAGAGCTGTCTGATCTCTGCCGTGGCACAGCCTTTCATATCTCCCTCCCTCCCTCCATCTCTCCCCCTCTCTCCCTCTCCCTCGCTCTCTCTAAAGTGCAGTTGTATTCCCTGGGCTGTTGTGTTCACAGCGCTGCTGTAAAACTCCCCTGTAACACTGTGTACCTTGTTGTGCTGCTTTCACCTGGATCGCTTCTCAAACTGACTTTTCACAACTTTAGTGTTTTCTTACTTTTCCCCTTCATCTCCTGCGCCCGAGACAGAAAACAATTCCACAGATAATTCACCTTATTTTTGCTCTGCTTTATTTTTACAAGGGTGTATCTGAATGTTGATTTGGTGACACTTTGATCCATGGTAGATACCTTTATTTTGATATATCACATTTATTTGGATATATAATGAATTAAGTGAATGTTCTGATTTTCCCAACTGTAAATTCTTCATTGGAAGGAAGTGCAGTGTGTGATATGTCTTATATAAGTTCATGTTCATAGTGTTTTTGTCCTTGTAACTCTGGGAGAGGAGTGTGACAAGTGTGTCTGTGTGTGAGACAGATTGGTCTGTGTGTGCGTGTGTGTGTTTATGTGAAACAGATTGGCCTGTGTGTAGCATTGTGTCTGCGTGTGCATGTGTGTGTGTGTGTGTGTGTGTTGCATCTGTGTATTTGTGTATGTGTGTAGCATCTGTGTGTTTGTGCATTTGCATGTGCACGTAGCATCTGTGTGTGTTGCATCTGTGTGAGCGTTTGTGTGCGCCAGTGTGTAGCATCTGTGTGTGTGTGTGTGTGTGTGTGTGTTGGTGATAGCCAGCTGGTGTTTGATATCAAAGGTGAGGATATCTGGGATTACACGACAAGTCAATCCTCCTCCAGACTCAGCACAGAAGTGGCGAGGGCCCGGTAACTGGATCCCAACTGCCCCAAACTTTGATGTGCCGCGGTCCTCTCCACGTTTCACACACCACGCGAGCCCTGGCCCTCCCAGCCCCCCAGCGACAAAACAAAACACTGGAGAGAGAGAAAGGGGATCCCCCCATCCCCCCAAATCTCTGCAGCCCCCTCTCTCCGAAAACAGGCCATGTTTGGAGGCCCTGAGAGGAATGCATTCCTGACCACTCGGTATTTACGCTCCTCCGCCTTTGATCAACTCCCACCCCCCCTCTCTCTCTCTCTCTCTCGCTCTCTCGCTCTGAAAGAACCCACCTGTGACGGGGTCTGGTGGGGGGGTTTGAGCTCTCGGTGGCGGAATTCTTGGGAAAGTTTACCGTCAATTAATACGGCGGAATCACCGCCTCGGATGGTAAACTACTTATGTAAGCCGATCCCGGCTGGTGTCCGATTGTCAGACATCTGGGATGGATATTTTAGACAGATGGCTGTACCTGCTTGTCTTCTTTGTCTGTCTTTCTTTCTGGGTGAGAGGTAGAGGGTACGGCCGGAGACAGAAATGGGGGGGATGTAGTCGAGGGAGGGGGCAGGGATGTGGACCAGAAGGAGGTCAGGAGTAATTTAGATTTTTTTTCCCCGTTCACTTGCATGTTTAGCCAGTGCAGGAAAGTGCACACGTGTCCTTTGCCCTGTGTCTGCAGTGCAGATATTTTACTGGGAGGGGCGAGTGTGTGGAGTGACCTCAAAATGGCCGCTTTTCCCTCTGCTGAATGCACTATTGTGTCCGTCTGCATCTGGAGCTCTGTTCTAATGAGTGTTCGTGTGCGAGAGGGAAACCTGTGGACCTTCGTGCAGGAATCTGCCGCGATTTTTGAACTTTTTAGAAGCTTCCAGATCTTAATTCAGTGTGGAATACAAAAAAACTGCATAATTTATTAGAATGCTCACAAATTACCTCATGATAGTACAGAGTTCAAATTTGTGGTAATATAATGTACTTAAATTGTGTAGTGATATAATGCACATTACAGGCAAAAAGTTTGGGGCCACCCTCAGATTTTTAATGGTGCACCAAGTGCAATGTGACCCCTTGGTTTTGGGGAAGGTATTTATACAGCATGCTTTCTTGTTACATTACATGATTTTATGTCACTAGGATGTGAACAATTTTAACACAAAGGCATTGGAACTCAATTATAAAAAAAATTGTGGTCAGTGATCAATCAGTCAAGACAGCTTTAACGTGTGGTCTGAGGTCTGGAATTCACCCAAAACCTAATGGCTTCCTATATTTTATGCACTGAAGTCATTTCATGTGCAAAAAATAAGGAAAGAACAGTTGTATGATTTATTTTTTTTAAATCTGAGAGTGGCCTCAAACTCTTGGCCTGTAGTGTAGCTAAAAAACTCTGACACTGTTTGTGTGTAACATTCACTTTTCCATTAGTGTGAGTTTTTAAAAATTAAATAAGCATGGAAAATGTATGCCCATCATAACACTATTTAATCCTCATAAGCTGATTAGCATATAATGCCCTTGGTTTGGGTTGTTTTGGCATTGGCTGAAGGCAGGTCATCCCTCCAGTTTAGGTGTCAGTCTGACATTCTGGCCAATGGGCTTTTTGTTCCACAGAGGCTTCAGCCAATTGGAGAGGAGTACTGCCTGCAGGAAGAATGCCTGTGGGTGAGTGGAATCGGATGTCCAGCCAATGGCCGACAAGCACCGTGACGCATCAGAATCGCATCAGGTACTGCAGGGCGGAGTTATGCGGTTTTAAAACATGAGGCTTTACCGTAACACTTCTGTACGGCACAGTTTTTAAAGTAATTTCTGTCTGTTATATGCTTCCCTTCAGTTGCTTTGCCAATAAGATGCAAGGGCAAGAATTAATTGCTTATTTTGTTAAAAGGTTTTACAAATAATATGTTAATCTTTAACTTTCACTTTCGCATTAGGCAATTCATAAAAATAACCATAGTGATAAAAAATTGCCAAATGCTGAATAGAATTTTTAATGTCATTTTATATTCAATTCAGCATTTGCCAATTTTTTATCATTATGAATACAAATGAATACTACATTGTAAATGATGACTTTTAGAATTCATTTTAGCTTTAGTCAGTTCATAAAAATATTCATAAATGATTATCAAAAAATTGCAAAAAGTTAATTTTTCTTTGCAGTTCCTCAAATTAAGTCTTTTGATAAATGTTTTGCCTAATTGTACTACACTGGTCTCACAGTCCACAATGTAGTTGTGTAATTGTTGGCCTTCGCCAATATGTACAATTTTGCTATCGAATTCAACTTGTCTGAAACTACAGAGAGACAGGGCCTGGCTTAAAGTAGGCGTAGCATTTGTATTACTGTTGGTTATGGTCTACCAATGAATGCTAGCTGTTCGGATTCTCAATCAAGTCTTCATTTACTCATATTTGATCATTAATATTGGAAAGGTTAATTATTAAATCATTACATCACACATTACAAAAAAAAAAAAAAACACTTCAAAAAAAGAATGTCTTCACATTCCTTTCTGGTCTAAAGAAAATAGTTCCTATATTACACAACTTACGTCACGGTCTGTGGATTATCTGAATGACTGGATCATGATATCTGGAGAGAGACATTGCTTTTGAATTTTTCAAATATATTTTTTCTGCGGTTTGAGCACCTGAAGATGAATGCTATCTAATTCCATTGTATTTGACAGAAGGCAGACATCTCCGCAGCTAATGTATCCAAAACTCTGAAACTCAAGCAAAACAATCTCGATAATAAATAGCACTGCAGGTGTGAGGAAAAATATGTATTTTAGATGCTGAGGTGAGCTGTCCTTTTAACTGAAGTTACTGTGGTGAATGCACTTTGTCCCAACTCGTTTAACTGGTTGGAATTCTCTTAACGATGGCAGACCCTGGTCGATATCGGAGTCGCGCTCCAGTAGGCCTCAGGAAGGAGTGAAGTTAGAGATGTGTGATCAGTGCGAGCTCTCCGTGATCTGGACTGAAGAAAGCTGGTGTTTCTTCTCTCCAGCGCGTCTCCTGCGGGAGCTGTGTGTTCACGAGCGGCCGAATCCAAACAATTAATCCGCGGCAATTACTCACCTCCTCCATCCATCTCCCCGCCGTGTAGCAAACAATTCCCAACATCTGTCCTCATCAGCTCGCCGTAATTACGCCACCGCCGCCATTCATCAGTTGCTCCTTCGGCGAAACACCGCTCGCCCGAGATGCACGCGAACTGCCAGTTTCTCGGGTTTTCGAGCTGAAGAAATAATTGAGAGACAACACTCAACGGACCGAGAGAGAGCGAGGGAGAGAGACTGGGAGAAATGAAGAGCTGAAGAAAAGAATGTCAGAATGAGTTTTCAGAAGCAAGTTGTTTCACTCGATGTTCGTCAGTCCTAAAGTCGGTGTCATGCGCATTCCTATCTGCCACCTAAGTAGCTACACTGAGCTGGTGTGTTTTGTCAAAGATTCTGAAGCCATTTGTGAGCATCTAGGAATCCATTGAAAAAAATAGATATAAAATACGATTATCAGCATATTTATAACCCTTCTTGAGTCCCATCGCCCCCCTGCTGCATAAATCTGAGTGACTAGCGAAACAAACCTTAGCATACCTCCGCTCAGGTTTCTACCGTGTCCAGATTTATTGCGTATGAGTTTGGGAGTGGTGTGCACATTGTAGGGTCATGCCAATCGTGCAGCGTGAATAGAAGAGTGCGAGGGATCGACAGTCTGATGCATGATGGGATATTTCAGCATCCTGGAGATCGGGGAGTCACATGACCTCGCTCCAGAGCTGCTGCAGCCGGTTTGGCGCGTGTAACAGATCAAGCAGAGGCAGGGGCAATATCAGAAGGCTGTGAGGTTCGGTTAATGCAGGTGGACTGTGCTCGGCGGTAATGAGGACTTCGTCAGGGCTTAAACTAAAGGGACAGGTGAAGGTGTTGCTGGTGGGTTGTGTGAACGTGGGGGGCGTTTGCTCCGGTTTGGGCGCCGGGGTCGGCCTGGGGGCAGCTCGGCAGTGTAAATTGTTGCCACACACGGGGGGCTCGGTCGCTGTCAGGGTCAGAAGCTCGCCAATGTCACACCCTGTCATTTTAAATTACGTTATGCAAAGCGAGGCCGGCCGGTTAATTTTCCCCCGCGAGCCGGACTCCGCGAGGCCCCAGGGGGCGTATAATGAGGAGGAAGTTATAATTGGACCTGAGCTGTTGATTGCGATAATTGCGACTGTCTGTTGGCGGTTCCCGGCCCGGCCAGATCAGCCGCTTACTGCAGCCTGACAGCCTGTTTTTTTTTCTCTTTTTTGGGGGGGGTTGACCGGTTGGGGGTTCGGCGTATTGAACACCGTAGTCCCTCCCTCGGCTTTATTTTTTTCCTCCATAAACAATGAGCCTCAACTTTGCCACCTGACCTCCCGACCCCCCCCCATCCCTCCCCTCCCCCCGCACTCTCTTGTTGACCTTAATTCTGCAGCTGATCGGAGAGGAAACGCCGGAAGGTTCCGCAGCTTTTGTTTGGCCCAGTTTAGCAGTGCAGGATTACTGCTTTCCGAAGGCCATCCGCCATAACTTTGTGCGCCACGTTTGTGAGGGGGGGGATGAAAAGGAACTAGTCTCCCAACACGTCCCATTGAAAAAGGTCAAAGCTGATTTTTACCCGGCACATAATTTTATTTGTATAACTTTCGCTCTTAATGGGAAGCGGATGAGGTCAAAGGGACCTGTCTGTCAAAAAATATAAGCGTGATGTCCTCTTCTCCTGCCCCACCACTGTGCTGTGGAGAGTCTGAATCACCGCTATTATTGTGACGACCGTAACCAAGACGGTAATTGCGGCCATTTTGCTCGTTAGTCCTGTAACACTAGTGTCTCTCATCCCTTGGCCCTCGTCCCCGGGGCCGTGTTTGTTGTGCGTTTGTAAAGGCTTGACCATCTCCTGATTTCTCTGCCGGAAAATGCAATTACAATTATTTGTGTCGGTTGGCGACAAAACCGAGGCTAAGCATTCACCAAACTTTTGTGGCTGTCAACGGACTTCAAATGAACAACAAACCAGATAAAGAAATGATATATTCCCTGCAAAAATCACCCACTGTAGATATTTGCCATTTCTGACAATGAAGAAACATTAATCTGTTCAGTGATGTGAAGGGGACATTATTTAAATTAATGTTTAAAGCATTTGCTGCTATTATTTGCCTTTTATGATGTCTGGATCTAACAATTTATTCCTGTTTTTTTTGTGGAGAAATTAGGGTGCTATATAACTTCTACTGCAAGAAGAAAATAATCCGTTCTACTACCCTTTTGGTTTTAAGATTATTGAAGAAGAACGATCTGTTTTTCCAAGTCTAAAATAAGAGAAAATACCTGTGCATGAGAGCAATCGTCAGTATATGAATAGCTTATGTGAAGTCATGGTTAGTAAACTGACTCTAGTCAAGTTTTGGTCTCTGATTCCCACGTGTGGCTAGTTTTTGTAAACTTTTGGCAAAGTGGCAGTGCCTTCAACTAAAGAACTGTTTTTTTCATAGCTTTATAAACTGTGTTCATAGTGTGGTCGTGTTTATTATTCAGGAAATAAACAGTAAAGACTCTCCGTTAATTTGGGTCATTCTGATGGGGAGTTATAACCCTTTAGTGTTTTGGGGGGGAGCAGGGGTTGGGTTGGTTAAAACTAGAGTCCCGTTATACTAAGAGTAGTGACATATGGAGTACCAAAAAAAGTTGGTCACGTGACACACAGATCCATTTTGTATCCATCAGGTTGATCAATTTATTCTACTTCCTGAGGAATTCTACTACGTCCCTGCATTTCGTGTTTTGAAAACTGAAAAAAATGATTGGTTGTTGTGCCTTCGGGTGTACCAATAGATCTGAGAAGGGGTTTAAGATGTTTAAAATTTATTCAAACACTTTCATTTAACTTTCTCATTCTGTTTATCACATAACGGAATAGCAGAATTTCATGGAAAGCAAATGTAATTTCCCTTAGCGCCCGATGTATGTTAGCACTGCGCTTATTACATCGCTCTGCTTGCTCGGTCTCTGAGTCACAGACATTCGTGGCTGAACGAGCAATGCTTTGTATATTCAGTCAACTGAGTAGCTAACTAATGTTAGCTTGCTGGGTGACACACGAATGTTACCTTTTGGTTTTGAAAAAGTATTGCATGCATGCTGCCTAGCTAAGTAACGTGAACTTTGTTATGTCAGTGGCCCTTAACTAGCCTCCTGCAGTGCTGAGCCATACCGATTCAACCAATGTTGCACTCACTATTCAGTTTGGCTTAGTAGAAACAGCAGAGACGTAACGCTAAGCGATTTCTTTCCCCCCATGCTCTCAGCCGATGCGATTTTCACAAAAGTGACTTATGGGGTAATATCAGAAATATGTCATGACCTGGGCTATGGGAAAAGAACTTCAGTTATGCAATGAACCTTAAATTTCTTAAGAGCCATGTTCACTCAGCAAGATTATGCCTGTGCTGCCTTGGTGGAGGTTTGCACTCTAGGAGTGCCTCTAGTTAAATTCTGCGCTCATTTAGCTTGTGAAGCAGCACAGATTTGGGTAAACTAGTTTGCGAGGCTCATTTAGCAATAAGACACCAGAATCGGTTCTATTTTCTGAATGTAGTCACAGTTAAAGGGCGTTGTTAGGCACGATGTGCAGCTGAGTGACAATCGTAAGGATGACATAAATAACTGCACGTTTTTTTCGTGCGCATTATTCGCATGAAATAAAAGGCATCCGGTGTGTAAAGACCCTTATCGTTAATATTATTATTATTATTATTATCATTATTATTATTATTATTTTGTACGTAGATCTGTGCTTGTCTGGGGGGCAGGGGCAGGGGAGGAGCTGACGGCTCACTGTGCCATATGCGCGCACACTGAAAGATGGAATCAAGATGGCGTTCAAATACTGAGTAGTCGCTACTGTCAGTATAAAGGGACTCAAGTTAAAATAAGCCCCCTCGCCCTTAAAATCTTTTGAAATACCAGCGTCCAGGGGATCGGTGAGTGGGATGGGCGCAAAAGGCCGCGCTCCAGGTTTATCTGGACACGCCGAGATTTGTGTTTCGTTTCAAGCTGCAATCCTTCAACCCCGCCGTGCCCGTCTCAATAAAGGCTCGCAGTGCCACTTCCATCGCAGCAAAAAAAAAAAAAAAAAAAAACGCACAAAAGAAGTAGCAAAATTTATTTTTTAAAAAAGACAAACTGCACATGGAGGAGAAAAAAAAAGTTTTCAGCGAGCGTCTCATCCTCAGTTTAAAAAAAAAAAAAACTGCTGAATTTGACATCTTAGAATCCAGCGTGTTCATTTTCATCTGCGATTAGGAGAGCGTTTTTAACGTTTCTTTAGCAGAATAAGCTTCGGGGTACCCATTTCCTGTAATAATAATAAAAAATTAATACCATCTGAATTGTAATATTTTAATGAAAGTGGCGAAAAGGAAAAAATACACGATTTACTGCGTAAAGAATACGAGCCGGGCTCGCTGTCTGCGCGCGCTGACCTTCTTATATAACGTGTCCAGGACTATCGCTCCTGTGGTACAGAATGAGCAGCACTCCACTTCTAATTGCCAGCTTTGGCGAGGTTCCCTTGAAGACGACGCTCCGGAGTGTCTAACGATGCGCGGCTACAAAGAGAAGAGCAGTGGCTGGGTTAACCTGCCTCAGCACACAGCCTGGAAGCAGGATTTCGGGGTCTTAGACACCCACTGAGAGAGAATAATGAGTATATGTTTCTAATCTCGGCCCTGGGAGATTGCACCCTCCTCGTCTGTTCACACTGGTGGAAATCGTCAGTCCTTTTCTTTTTCCACAGTCTAATTTAGAGCCGTCTTTGATGGTTTCTCTGTGGAGCCTCTGTTTCAAATATCCAAATGCAAGGATTAGCTGGCTTTTGTGCAGCAAACGCCAAATTATTCTCTCCTCTCCCCCCCCCCACTCTCCTGCTCCCCCACCCCACCCTTCCTTTTTATTTTTTGAATCCTACTGACCCCCGAACCGACAAACAGGCCTAGCAGATCTAACATTGTTGTATTATTGTTGCGTTTTTTTTTTTTTATTTCCCCCGTGTGTTTGCGAATGTCGTATGTTTTTTTTTTTTTTTTTTTTTGAGGGGGGTTGATCTCGTGCTCCCCAGCAGTTTAAAAACCCCGATCTTGTTTTAAGTTTCATTAGCAGGAATAATGTGGAATAATAAGCACTGAGACGTGGTCTCTTGGTGATATTGTAAAGCCCTTTGTGAAGGCGCAGTGCTGTCACTTCTGAGTCTTAGTGTGAAGATGCCGGGTGGGGGAGGGGGGGGGGAGTAGACATCTTTGGTGCGGGGGGGGTTGAATCAGGCCCCCTCCAGCACTGCCAGGCTTCTCAGATGAAGTGTTTGTGACATCAGTGGATCTGGCAGCATTGTGCTGTCGCGTCGCCGCGTTACCTGTTGCTCGTCCCAGTCGAGCGCACCTGCCATCAACAGGCCCGATAAACCGCGGCGAGGAGTTCGTCCGTGATAACCGCCACATAGATTTTGGCGGCGGAAGTGCTCGTGCTCACAGGAGGGAGATTCCCCGGTCCTGTGTGTTCCACGCCAAATATGCCAAAACAAACCTGCCAACTGTTACCCCGCACCCCTCCCGTCCCATGTGACTCAGGCTGACCTTCGACCCCCTCACTGCGGAATATTGTGGGTGGGGCATTTGTGAGTCAAGGCCAGAACCCAAGTGATCTGATTGGCTGAGATTTGCCTTGCATTGTGAGCTTGGTGATTCCAATATTGAGGTCATAATTTGCTCCCTCTGGGCATGATGTGACGTTACTTCATCGTGATCCAACAACAACAATTTTAATAAAGAACGCCAAGCACAACACACCAATTCCTGAACCACAAAACCCAACACACTCATTTTAGAACCACAAAGATAAAACACTTGTTCTAGAAACAGAAATATTAACACCTGCATTCCATAAATAAAAAAACACAATGTGCTTATTCTAGCATCACAAAACGCAACACACACATTTTGCGTATCAAACAATACAACACTCATTCTCAAAACACAAAATACAAATACAAACACCACTCAATCCATGATCACAAAGATATCAGACTAGTTCTACAGTTGTAGAATCACAAAATACAATACACTCATTCTAGGAACAGAAATATCAACTTTCTCACTCCATGAGTACCAAACACACTCGACTCATTCTTGAAACAAAACACAATGTTCCCATTCTAGTATTGCAAAACACAGCACACTCATTTTAGTATCACAAAATATTACACTCATTTTAGAAACTGAAATATCAACTTCCTCATCCCCTGATCAGAGAATTCAACAGACTCATTCCAGACTCTCAAAACGTGATGCACTTTTCCTAGTAGCAGAAATGTCGACATGACATTGCGAAACGCAAATCACAGCTCTCTCATTCCATAATGCCAAAAGACAACACATTTGCTCAAGAATTGCGAAACACTCCATGTACGGCACCTTGGGCCTGTGTTCATCCAATAGAAAAGCCGTGCTATTGGACTGAGCACAAGTATGTTGTACAATCTGCATGTATAAAATATAATGTACGTGAAAGGTGAGTGGGGGAACTTTTATTTCTTTTAATTCTTGAAGTCTGAACCCTTGGGAAGCGTCGTTTCTGATGGCAGTGCGGACAGTGTGATTCGATCTTCCTGCGCTATTCTCTCTCTCGCCCTTTTGAATCTCGAGTGTCAGATTTTCCTGCCTTTCCCTGAGAAAAACTCTTTGGATTGTCTGATGTCCCGCGTCTCGCTGAAGAGCCTGGTTTGATCAAGGCCTTCTCACCAGCGACGTGTGACATCTCGAACCGAGGACATCGTCTCTCGACAGAGCTCACGGATCAGGCTGTGACTGTGGAGAGATGGGGGGGGGGTTCATCCGAACAGAAAACGACTCGGTCCACGGCAAATTTGTGCTTCACAACTGAGCGTACATACAATATGTACCCTGCAGCTCTCCCAAAATCTAGGCCTTTCAAACAACACTCCCCTCCCGTCTCACACACACATGCACACATGCACACACACACACACACAAAACATTTGTAGCGCTCTGTTTGCTGTTGCATTGCTCGTGGGATTAATTTCAGAAGGAGAGCGAGAGGGGTATATGTACACACACACACACAAACACACACTCGCGCGCACACACACCCACGCAAAATAAGTGTCATGTGAGTGGACAGGCAGTGATTAAGGATTTAACTGATCATCCGACTCCTGACAGCTAACCAGCTATTATCTTAAAGGAATCAAACACGTGTTCAAAGCCCTCAGCCGCACCGCACATGAAAGGAGACGTCAGAGTCTGGCAGCTGACGAGGGGGAGCGAGGGAGAGAGAGAGTGAAGGAGGGAGAGAAACAGTGAGGAGGTAGTGGAAGAGTGAAGGAGAGCGTGTTGAAAAGGGAGAACGACAGATGGTGGGAGGGAAAGAAGAAGAGGGTAGAGAGAGTTTTGGAAAAGGGAGCAATAATACAATTTGTATAGAGGAAAACAGGGTGTGTAGAGAGGCAGTAAGAGAAAAGGGAAGAATTAATTGTCCTAACATTAGTTTATATGTGGAGGCCCGAGTGTTAGCGAGGAGCTAACAGAGGACGTGTGTGTATGCAGCACTGGGCAGAGACTGAGGTCTTTGATGGGAGGGGCATTAAACCCAGAGGTGACCTGTCCGCTCCCAAAAACATCTCTGTTTTATACCAGCTCAAAGTCCACTCCAGATACAAGCACTGGTACGCCTTCAATTCCAACCTTTTAATGAAAATTTGAATAAAAATGTGCTGGTGGTGCATCAGAATAGCCTCTGTTGGGGACTGAGTTCAATTAAGTCCTTGTTTGGGACGACTTAATAAGACTGAAATGTGCTTGCTAATGTAGCGGTCGCCCTCGGTTCTTCTGGGTCACTTGTGTTTACTCAGAATCGGTGACTTTTTTAATTAAAATGCCTTATTGATGAAATGGAAATCAAAAATGCCCCTGATAAAGAGAAACACTGTTTGATATTTATATTTCAGAGTGCTGGGAAAAATCTGTTAATTTCTTTGGTGATTATAGTTTGACGCCGTGACTAAAATGTTGTCTGAATTGAAAGCCAATGTAGGAAAAAAATTGGTGCGATATATTAATTACCGCTGGTTTGATTGCTGCATGTTCTGAAGTAAGAATACAATAACTATGAAATTAGAGCAGCCAATTAAAACGTAAGACTGCTGTAACAAGCATTTGTGTCATTATTACATTTTTTCTTCATTATGAGCATCACTGATTGAATTCAGAATAATGTATTACAACTGTTTTTCTGAAAAAGTTGGCAAGATATGTATGATGTAAGTAAAGAGAGAAAGCATATGATCTGTAGATCATCTCTGACTGGTTAAATTAGGAATATGACAAAACAAAGTATTTAAAGTTTTACCTTATAAACTTGTTGTATTTTGGAAATACAGGCTTATTTTGAATTCAATGCCTCTATCATGTTTCAAAAAAGTTTGCTCCGGGGCAATAAAAGACTAAAATTGTTAACCCTTAAACTTAACTTATCACTTAAGCTTTCCCTTAGGTTCATGGAAAAAGCTCTCTTTCATATTTTAGGAAAATATCACATACATATTCTGTATCTGCTGGCTGCAGTGCTTCACTGAAGTTACATCACACTTACACTGAGAGAAATATTCAA
Organism: Gymnothorax javanicus; assembly: GCA_029692085.1. Classification (NCBI taxonomy): domain Eukaryota; kingdom Metazoa; phylum Chordata; class Actinopteri; order Anguilliformes; family Muraenidae; genus Gymnothorax; species Gymnothorax javanicus. The sequence goes on along the minus strand of CM056202.1, from coordinate 95,237,228 downwards.
ACCCAGGATAATGTGTGTTTATGGCCACAGCATTATGTCAAATGGAAAATGTCTAAATCTTGTTCTTCATTTTATACACATTTCCCAATAATTTAGCAGGACACACTTGGGATTGTTGGAAACCTTTTTGGATCTCCACTATAATTTAAAATAGGCCTGACATTCCACATTTGAGAACAGCAGCTGCAATTTATGGACTCATATATGGGTCCATAGGTTTTATGGGGTTAAAATCCTCAAAAAATGAAAAATAAACAGGTGTTCTGGTGTTGAACATGTAACACACTTATACTTGGGTGTACAAGAATATCCATAAATGATGCATTAGTTTACATGCGACAAATGGTTGAGTCTCGTTCATAAGAAATTGCGTGATTGAATAATCCAGATGTTTGAAAACAACCTAACAACACTCACTGCAGTGCGTAGTATTATTTAAAGATTCTGGATATCTGCAGAAATCTCAGCTGATTGAAAATTGATACAATGGGCCCCTGATCTGCGATCATTCGTAGCACCCTGCTGTGAAAACCGTTGTGCTTTTGCAATGGATATGACCACATGGCTGACACTAATTGACATATCTGTCAATAATTACTATTAATGTTTGCATCTACAAATGCAAGTGAAGACTGTATGCACCAAGGAAACCATATGTCAAAATTACATCCTGAAATGCTGCAGTCTTCTCTGAGATTGAGTTCATCTGAAATGTATTGATGGAAGTTCTGGTGCTGTAGTCAGACCAGTCAGTTTTCCAAATTGGTGGCTGGTAATGATGGGTGTTGTGTTTGTCTGGGCAAAGAAGAGCGAGACCTTTCTGGTTGTTACAAACATTAGGGTCAAAGCCAATATCTGTCATGGTATGAGGGTGTGCTAGTGCCCAAGGCATGGGTAACTTGAACATCTTTGTCAGTACCATCAACACTGAAGAACATTTCTGAATTTTGGAGCAACCTATGCTGCCCTCTTGGCAACTTTTTCTTAGGGACACCCTTGCTTATTTCACTTCAACAACAGCAAGCCACAATCTGCTTATAACAACAGCCTGATGTCCCAGGCTGCTAGACTGGCCTACTTGTGATGCAGACCTGTCTCCAGTTGATAATGTGTAATTATCCCCCACCGCGCGTTTAGCGCGAAGCGGGGGATATAGCATTGGGCTCCGTCCGTCCGTCCGTCACGTCCGTCGTCCGTACGAACACATATCGTACGGACGGCGGGGGATATTGCCATGTTAGTGGCAAACACTTGTGTTTGAATAAGTTCAAGATAGGACTCTTTTCAGGTGTTTGAACCTTGGTGAATTTTGTCGAGTTCCCAGATGTAGGAGCATCTGTGTCCCATGGACACATATTATCCAGTTCTTTTTTTTTCCAATTATGAAATTGCAATTGAAATGCAATTTAAAGATCTATACTGCTCCTGTTTGAGCTCAAACTCTTAATTACAGTGACAGAGCTGATCTGATTAATTTATCGTGGAAAACGAAGGTGCTTCCAGTTCTTTGGCCCAAAGGCTCAAGTGACGATTTCTGTGAATTGGTGGAAGAACCAAGGATTGCGTTGTCAGGGATTCCATGACACCCAGCAACACTTTGATTTGATACATAGGGCTTTGTAAATAATGTGTTCTGTGGCTACCAAGCATGGCCTTGTTTAGTTAGCTGGGCTCCAGGAAGGAGGATATTTGCATGACTCAGCTTTGACTAGCTTTGGCATGTCTTCAATGCATGCGCCATGATGATCTAAAAGTCTAGGGCAACGGAAAATCTGTCTACAGCGTGCCTTGTAACTTTGAAAAAAATGTTTTCACCCACTGCAGGTGCGCGTGTTCTATTCCCAGTTTGCATAAGTTCAATCGCTGCCTGAATGTAACAAGATAGCCTCTCTCACCAACACACACACGCTCGCATTCTCACCCATGCTAACACTCTATCTCTCTCATGTGTGTACACACTCACTCTATCTCTTGCTCACAAAAATGCTCACTTTCTGCCTCACACTCTCATGTACAGACTCGCTCATACATAAGTATATTTACACACTCAGTCTCTCATGCACAGGCCCTCGGATTCTCTCTCTCGCACACACACACACACACACACACGCTCAAACACACACACACTCAGGTACATGAACAGGCACACTCTATCTCTTAGACACACTCACGCACTAATCAAGTACATCAACGAGCATACACTCTTTCCCACACACAGATACATACATGCACGCTCACTCGCATTCATGCGCACACACGTGCACAGATATTCACACACACAGGCATGCAGGCACATGGAGGACATGCCTCTCGCTTAAAGACACTCCACTTTGTACTGCGTGACTCGAGGGTGCTGGCGGATGACGACCGCTAATTCATCACTGGTTGTTTCCCCATCTGCCCAGGTTGATTGACAGGGGCATTCTGGAGAGAGGGGTGTGAATTACTTTACATTGAAGTTACGGATTGTAAATTATCATAGGATAATCCCCTGTAGGGACACCAAAGCCCATGGTAGAGCAGTATTGTGCTGTAACGGATGTGTGACTTAAGAATCAAACACACACTGGGCTCTAAAATCATTGACCAGGCGCAGGCGCGGCGAATGGGGGGAGCGCCGCGCCAAGGGGGTGTATCCAGGCGTATTTTGCAATTTTGTGCCCGGCGCAAGTACTCCTCTGTCCCGCCTCTGTCCCTCCTGCTGGCGCAAGTGGCAAAGAGGGAGGAGAGAAGGCGTGAGTGGGTTTAACACAGCCGAGTCAAATCTTCACCAATCAAATGAGCTCCTCTCCTCACCTTTAAAATGTTGGAATAAAGAAGCCTCTGTCCTATATCTGCATGATGCGTTAATGTTGCATTTTACTTTGCTGCTTCAGGCATGTTTTCTGCACTGCTTACATCTATATTAAGCATTACAAATATGAGTTAGCTGGCTAGCTAGGGCATTCGCGAATTACTACCATTAGCAAACTTGAATGGAATTTCAAAACGACGTCAGATCATTCAAACTTATGAAGTTGGAATGAAATACGACGGTTGCTCATTTATTTCTTCTGCCTGCATCATTGGGAAGAGAAACGATGGATAGCGTGTTCCTATTATTACACCTTGTTGCTGCTTAAAATTTTGGGATTGACATGCATGGACAGCAATGCAAGACACGTTACACATTTATTTTCAATATGTGATCTTAACTCAGTACGAGATCATAGCAATCAGGCGGTATTCCTTTCCCCCACTAAAAACGATAAAACCTAAGTGACAATAACAGTAGTATTAAGCTGCTTGCACACTGGACGCGAAACAAATTTTTCGCACGACAGATTACATTTAAAGTCAATGCAAAGACGCGAATACACACGTGTACAGTGCCTGACAAAAAGTCTTGTCGCATAAGGACATAGTAACTAAAAATAGCATATAACTTTATTTCTAACCAATCAATTGTTACAATAAATGGTCCATTTTAATGTCAAGGGCTTTCACATTAATAATTTGGTGCAAAATGAAACCGTCAAAAAATGTTCTGATGTTCACAGCTTGGCTAAGCCCATAACATCTGTTTTTGCTAGGACAAAAGTCTTGTCGTCTCTTCAGATGATGCAACAAATCGCAGATTAGAGTTTAACCTATGACAAATACTGTAATTAACACATTCCCAGATGTGTATAGAAATAACCCCAGCACACCAGACTTTCATATGAGGTGCGACTAGACCTCTGACAACATACCAAAGATTCAACCACAGACCAAAGTGCTGATCATCAAGAGCCTGAAGACTGAGTCTGCTGCTGAGGTGGCAGACATCTTTAATGTATCCAAATGTCAAGTGGAGGGGATGAGAAAAAGATTTGAAGAAACTGGTGACCTTCATGGCAAGTGCAGGTCAGACAGACCCCGGTATGACAACTGTTTGAAAGGACCGTTTGTTGCTTCAACTGTACAAGGCTAGCCCTTCTTCAACTACAGCGGTTACATGAGGAAATGTCACCAAAAATCCTGGTATCTACAAGAAGAGTTTGTCAAATTCTCTCTCAAAGTGGTTTTCATAGCCAAATTAGTACACAGAAGCCTGCATTAAACAGAAAACAAAAAACCTGCATTGCATTTGCCAAGGCCCACAGCTCGCAGAAAGGATTGATCCTGGAAAAGTGGCTAAAAGTTTATTTTTCTGGTGAATCATCCATTGAACTGCATGCCAGTCACCAGACAAGACCTGTTGGAACCCTCATGGACCCAAGATTCTCCCAGAAAACAATCATGTTTGTTGGAGGAAAAATCATGGTTTGTTGTTACATCCAGCATGGGGGTGTGAGAAAGATCTGCAGAGTGGATGGCAACATCAACAGCCTGAAATATCAAGAAGTTCTTGCTGCCCTACTTATACTGCTGCTCCTTCTCATTCTTCTGCCTCCATGTCACAGTCCCTGAAAGCGAAGAAGGTGAAGGTACTCCAGGATTGGCCAACCCAGTCACCTGACATGAACATTATTGAGCATTTCAGGGGTAAGATGAAGGAGGAGGCTTTGAAGATGAAACCATAGAATCTTGATGAACTCTGGGAGTCCTGCAAGACTGCTTTCTATGCCATTCCAGATGATTTCATCATCAAGTTATCTCAGTCATTGCCAAAACGTATGGATGCAGTCCTCCAAGCTCATGGGAGTCTACGCAATATTAATTATTTTTTCCAAGGCACCATGGCTTTATGTTCTGATATTATAGTGGCATATTTGTGTATTCAAAATAAAGTTTACGTATAATTTCCACATTTTTTTTCAATGTGACAAGACTTTTGTCCAAGCAAAATCTGACCTTTCTGTACAAATTAAATTATAAAACTCAATCAATGACACAAAACTCTATTTTGGTATATTTTGCATAATCTAGAGGGCTTTGCCTTTCATATAAGCCATTTTTGATTCCAATTGATCAACTACAAGTCAGGTTATTATTTGTTGTTCCTACAACTTGGATAAGTGACAAGACTTTTGTCAGGCACTGTATTCGCGTCTTTGCAGTGACTTTGAATGCAATCAGTCGCGCGAAAAATTTGTTTCGCGTCCAGTGTGCAAGCGGCTTTACTGAGCATAGAACGCAAGCATTATTTATATATATATATATATATATATATATATATATACACGCACTGCCTGATGCCAAGGCAGTTTGTGGTTGGCTGAGAAAGATGTGAAGTTGTTAGTTTGCATCACAGATTCAGCTGCGTTGATTAAGCCAGGTGGAGTTTCCATTACGCTGTGCCAACCGCCTTTTTAATCTGACATCAGGACAATCGATATAGATACTATAATTTATGTCCTGATTCAAATAGTTACATTAAATAGTGGCTGCTGTAATAATTTATTGCATTGAAATGTGCCTGACATTCTGGAAACCTGCCTGTGAAGTTTCGGTGACGTGTGCACACTGTGCGCCGGTCAGCCAAATTACCACTGCACAGAAAGTAAAGCAGGTTGGAGCTGGCGAGCTCTCTCATGACTTTCGGGCGGAGCCTTTGCCACGAAATTGTCACTGCATCATGATGAATATGTGACACCTCCCCTACTACGCCGCCACACCCATCTCGCCACACGTCCGTCTACCAAATTGCCAAAGAGGCTGCAAGACAGTGTTGCAATCGCGAAATTACCACTGCGCTGGCTACACCGGACAAAATTACCACTGCGTGGGCTGCGCCACGCTGCGCCACCCTGCGCTGCGCCAAGAAATTAGAGCCCACTATGTTAGGGGCTGGTTGATATTGTGTTCTTCCCCAGGACAGGGAGGGGGGAGTGGGGAGTGAGTCCGCGGTAACTTGATCATCCGCGGGGTTCCATCTTCACTCGTGCACAGGCATCTGCAGGATGAGGTGAAATTGCACACCATGACCCAAGTCCCTCCCCTCAGGCGCATCACTTCCTGTCTAATCCTAAATGTGACCCCACCAAAGATTCTTGAAGAGCAAGAATCCTCACCGAGGAGTAATTTGTGGTCTCAGTCACGTGGGTGCCCCGCCCCTTTCGATAGACTTGTGACGGGTCCTGAATGTATTGATTCCATTGGGGGAAAGTGAATGTGAGCACAGATTATCACCCATTATTCTGCCCCATTGTCACAGAATTAAATATTGGACTTTTTTCACAGGCCACATACAGTGCCAGTCAAAATTTTGGACATACCCACATTTTTTCTTACAAGTCATGATAAATAAAGAAATGGGCACCGTTCATTTTGCAAAAAAAGATCTAATTCTTAAACCATTAAACTAACCAGCATTTGCTGTCATATTTGCAGAGGATACTCACATTTATTTTTACTGGAGCAGTTATATGGCTATAATGAGTTTGCTGCTGACTGGCCGTTTAAGTTCCCAAAGATGTGCTGCACTCGTGGTTTGCTTTTCATCGACTTTTTTGCCCAATAAATTGCAAAACAGCTTGTCTTTAATTTGGCTGTTGGAAAATGGAAAGAGCTTGTTTGTCTGCTTACTTTGCAAAATACCGCTTCTTTGAGAATTCAAAAATTTTGGACACTATTCAAACAAGTAAATTATTCTCTTTTAACTTCTGACTTATCTTTTACCAAATTCCATTTGAGATTATATGTGTTCCGTGTCATGCGTTGTTGCCCATGCATGTTAAAAATACCGAAACCTTGTGCAGTAATAGGGTGTAATAATAGGAACACGCTATCCATCTTTTCTTTTCCCAAGGATGCAGACAGGTAAGAAAAAATGAGCAACTGTCGTATTTCATTCCAACTTCATAACTTTGAATAAACTAGCTGATGTCATTTCGTTTTGCAAAGTCCTTCAAGCTCACTAATGGCAATTACAGTAATTCATGAACGCCATAGCTTGCCAGCTAACTCATAAACGTAATGCTTAATATAGACATTAGCGGCATAGGAAAGAATGCCTGAAGAAGAAAAGTAAAATGTAATATAAACGCATCATGCAGATCAGGGCTGGCAACTCTCACACATCCGGCGTGAGATTTAGTGGCATATTCACATTCCCGTGCTGTAGTCAGCAATTATTCAATCAACGCAGTGCATGTGTTTCATGATCATTCAAATTGTTTAAATGAAATAAGACCATTTGAAATGTTTTTATGCAGTTCCATTGCTTCCAACCCCTGAGTAAAGAGAAGCGTGAGAAATCCGGAGTCATGATTGATTTCCATGTTACCAGTGGTGAAATCCACAGTAACACGTGAAACTGATAAACCTCCATGCACAAGGACTTCAGTTCCTCCTGGGAATCTCTTACAAATGAATTGATTGAATAATTGCTGACCACAGCATGGGAACGTGAATATGCCACTTAAACTCACAATGAATGCGTGAAAGTTTGCAACGCTGATGCAGATATAAGACAGACGCTTGTATATACCAACATTTACTGCAAGCAGAACGCTCAAAATACTTCTGTGACCGCGCCCACTTAGGAGACAGGAAGTGTGACCAATTTCTAATAATGGGGGTCTATTGGGATGAGTAGTTTTCCATCCTCTAGTGTCTTTGCCCCATACCCCAGCCACTTCCTGTCTCTGCTGTAGCCCCACCCACTTGCACATCACTTCCTGGGTCATGCCAACTATATCTGTGCTCTCTGGTGCATCACTTCCGGACCATGTCTGAAGCGTCTTACTTACCCTTTCTTTCTGGTTAATTGAGTGCCCTGGGTGAGAATGTTGTTCACTGTGCACGTACTTACTGTGAGTAAATGATTGTAATGTTCATATCTGTGGTTTCGCTTCGTGTCGCCTGCATGCTCTTATCGACTGCACATGCCATACACTGTAAGACTGTCCGGTAGAATGGATCCCATAATACGAATGTGTCATTAGGTCTCCGCTCATGTAATATAAAGCACTAGTCTCTGAACTGAGTATCTTTCTCACTGCGATTAGACATAAAGACTGCTTCACCTCTTAGAGTTCAATTTACATCTCAAAGTGTGTTCTAAAATTCACAACCCAGATATTCAGTGAACTGGAAAATATTGTATGCTTAAAAAGCTTTCATCCTGTGCTCTTACCTTGTTGTTTGAGAAACTGTCAGTGCTCGGGTGTGCAGTACGCAGTAGGTAGTATGCTTAGTTGGCAGTTCATGTTTTGTGGGAGCAACAGTTAGCAAGCCGTTTAGGACACAACCTTTAGCTCATGACACGTGCCGTAGAGATCCAAGGAGCATCACTTCCTGTCTCGCAGCAAACTTACATCCTTCTTCCACAATTTCAAAGCACTGTGTTCTGCACATTAATTGTTAAGCACAAATAAATAAGTTCGATAAATAAGAGTTTGAATGACCGTTTTCACAGGTACTCTTTTTAGTAATTGATTAGGTTCACGATGGCCAATATGTGGAAAGTAGTGATTGTTTAATTTTGAAGCTTTAAAAAAGCAATTCAAATTAAAAACTGTTTATTTCCATACTACAAGACCCCAGACTTTACTGTTTGAGGCACAGGGAACATTGTTTAAGAGTTAAGTTACACCAGTGGCGCAGCCAGCGGGTGTACCAAGACACGTCCCTTTATGACAGCAATTAGTCCTGGCTAGTTCTCAATCATTTTCCTTTATTGACGTGTTTTCCAATTATCGTAATTGGTAACTGAAGACACGGTTTCTCTCCATATGCGACTTAACAGCGATTAAATCATGGGCAAAATTCAGTACAGTTGCGGAACAAGAACAGAGAATTGGGTGCACAAAACATCCGTTTAAAATAATTATTAGTCCTGACCTGTTCTCAGTCATTTTCATAACAGAAGGTTCACTCCGAGAGCACTCCACACTTAGCAGGTGCTGCTTGTTCTCCCTGATTAGGTAAGACGATAATAATTCATCTGGACGCGTATTTGCTGTATTTAAATCAAAGTTATTCAAAATTGCATACCTGTCGACTCTCACGCAAATAGCTGGAGCCGCACGCTTTTTATAGCCTATTGAGCTGCAGAGTGCCACTTTTTTTTTTTTTTTATCAACCCACACAATACCGAGAGTGAAAGTCCGCGTTTCATTGGAACACGGACCAGTTCAATCAACGCGAAGCATTGGCCTATTAATAAGTAAATTATTTTGCTGTACTGAATTTAGCCCATGATTTCATCGCTGTAAGATCGCATATGGAGAGAAATCGTGTCTTCAGTTGCCAATTACGATAATTGGAAAATGCGTCAATAAAGGAAAATGATTGAGAACTAGCCAGGACTAATTGCTGTCATAAAGGGACGTGTCTTGGCACATCCGCTGGCTACGCCACTGAGTTACGCACACACACACACACATACACACACACACACATGCAAGTACACACCACACCTTGAGTTTGATTTGGTAAGCTGCAGTGTTTTCTCCTTTCAGGTATTTTGAAAAAGGATAAATATTTTGAAGTTTTCACTGTAGTCTATCACTTAATTACGGAAGGAATGCATGCCTGAAAAAACCATCTTGAGCCTATGAAAATTCCATAGTTAATGACTGATGTGCAAGAATTTTGCCTTTTATTAAAAGGTACAAGTTCATGAATTGACCATAAATAACCTTTTTCAAAATTTGTGAGCATGGCTTATCCCTGTGATAAATGATGTGCATCATTACTTTTCTGGTATCGGTCTCTTAACCATTTGAACTGCTTGTTATTTAAAGGGGTCGTGACCCCCATCTGTGCCAAAACACAGCTTAAGGCGATCGGGAAACCACCTGATTGTATACAAGGTCACATGATGACCAAAAGTCATGTGATCAAAGTCATGTTTGGGAGCCGGTTTTCTGGCATTTCGGGTTATTGCATGTTGCAGCCGCTAAACCGGCCTAAAGGATTCAAAGGATTAACAATTTGTTTATTTACTTAACAGCTGTGCACATTCTTACAGTTTCATTTGTCAATACACAGACATTTTAATGTATGAAGTTGAAAATAAAAAGCACATACACAATAAAATGGCACGAAGTGTCCTGGTGAGACAACAGAAATAACTCCGAGGCAAAGCATTGAAATGAAATGAAAAATTTCATAGTCTGTTCCACAAAGAGTGTCATGATTGAGATTTTTTGCAATGCAGAGTACAGTTTGCAAATACACAATGTATTTAGCAATTTGTACACTCGTCACAGTATACACAATATATTTAGCAATATGTACACTCGTCACAGAATACACAATATATTTAGCAATATGAACATTCGTCACAGTATACACAATATATTTAGCAATTTGTACACTCGTTACAGTATACACAATATATTTAGAAATATGTACACTCGTCACAGTATACACAATATATTTAGCAATATGTACACTCGTCACAGTATACACAATATATTTAGCAATATGAACACTCTTCACAGTATACACAATATATTTAGCAATATGTACACTCGTCACAGTATACACAATATATTTAGTAATATGTACACTCGTCACAGTATACACAATATATTTAGCAATACGAACACTCGTCACAGTATACACAATATATTTAGCAATATGTACACTCGTAACAGTATACACAAATATATTTAGCAATATGTACACTCGTCACAGTATACAAAATATATTTAGCAATACGAACACTCGTCACAGTAGCTGTAATAGGCTTGTGACAGGGAGATGTACAAATGCAATTTTACTGGCCTTTAATATATTGATATTTTACTTCATGTTTATATTGTGTTGGCTTGATATACTGGAAAATCTTGATTACATTCACATCTGATATTATTACTGTTATGATTCTGCTCTTTCTGTTCTGATTCTGCCATGCTTATTATGTTTCTGCCTTTCCCTGTTATGTTTATGATCAGTTCTGTTAGGTTTTGCCATGTTCTGTTTAGTTTTTGCATTTTGCCATGTTTTCGTTTTTGCCATCCCTTCCACTTTTCTGTTAGAGTCCGGTCCATGTTTTATTCATGCCCAGCATTGCACTTTGTCTCCCTGTCTGGTCTCTTGTTAAGTTACAGCTTCTCCCCAGTCCTGCGTGTCACATGCTTAGGTGATTCCATGGTTTCTGGGTTTCAAACATTCCTTATTGCTTCCTTCGCCTCTCTTTTCTATATGTATACTAACAGTTTGTTGTTTTTGTTAAAGTTACTAACCCAAACTAACATTGTATATAATACTAACTTACTAACGAGCACTAGGGATTGTATAGCTGCACTTACTAATTGATTAACTAGCTCTCAGCACTCGCCCTGTTCTAGTCTCCGCCTCTTGCCTTCACTTTGTCTCTCCTGCAATTCAGCGGATCCTGCAACTCTATCCTACCTCTCATTATTGTGCACATTAGAACTCCCTAACCGGAGCTGTATGTTTTGTCATAGGTTGTCTGCGTGTTCCCTGTCCATGCGTTTTGGCTTTTTGCCAATTTCATGTGATTAGGTTCTCCCTCATGTTCCTCCTTTGTAATTAGTCTGATCCCCTTCACCCGATCCTAATCATAGCATGTGACTTCCCTTGAATGTATTTAAGCTGTCTTCTCACTGCAGTTCCCCGTTTCCCAAGTTTACCTGTGCTGCTTTCATTTTGCTTTGTACTCTCTGTGTTTATCTTCTGACTGGACCGCCCGACCTCCACGATTTTTTGGATCTGCTCTTTTGTACTTTTTTGCCTGTATCTGTTTTTGAACCCTTTTTGGACTTTGAGTTTTGTGATTACTGGAAAGCCCTCCTGATTTTGATTTTTGGATTGTGGACTTTGTACCGTTACCTTCCTGCTCTCGGGGGGGTTCGCCCCCTTTCCAAATAAAATCCCATTTTTCTGCACTGCTCTGTTCTCGCGTCTGGTTCCTGAACGATACCTAACAATTACACGCCTTTAATATAGAGAGGTCTGGTGTTGCATGTGTATTTACGATAGACATGTCTGATATAATTTCTTTATTATATATAGGTTGGTACTATGACGTGACTTTATATTTTATATTCAGGCCAGCTGTTGCTACATGCCTTTATTACAATCAGGTTTGACGAAGTTGCATATTATATGAAGTCTCTATACAGGTGCAATACCGCAACATGCTTTTATTTATATACAGTACATATCTGATAACGTTGCATGTCTTAATTAAATACAGGTCTGATAGCATTACATGCCTATTATACAGCTTGCGGTCTGGTCATATTACATATCTAAATTAAATACAGGTCTGATAGCATTGCATGCCTATTATACAGTATACGGTCTGGTCGTATTACATGTTTGTATTAAATAAAAGTCTGATAGCATTACATGTTTTTATTAAATACAGGTCTAAATATTACATGTCTGTTATATAATCGATAGCATGTCTTCATTATATACAGGTCTGACGGCATTACTTGTCTTTTTTAAATACAGGTCAGATAGTATATTAAATACAGGTCAGATAGCATTTAATGTCTTACTTTTTCACAGCACTGTATAAGTATTTGCCCCCTCCTGATTTCTTATTTTTTTGCATATTTGTCACACTTAAATGTTTCTGATCATCAAACAAATTTTACTATTAGACAAATATAACCCGAGTAAATACAAAATGCAGTTTTTAAATTATGATTTCATTTATTGAGGGGAAAAAAACTATCTAAACCTACCTGGCCCTGTGTGAAAAAGTAATTGTCCCCTAAACCTAATAACTGGTTGTGCCACCCTCGGCGACAACAACTGCAATCAAGCATTTGCGATAACTGGCAATGAGTTTTTCAAAATTGCTATGGAGGAATTTCAGCCCACTCTTCTTTGCAGAATTGTTTTAATTCAGCCACATTGGAGGGTTTTTGAGCATGAACTGCCTGTTTAAGGTCATGCCACAGCATCCCCATCGGATTTACGTCTGGACTTTGTCTAGGACACCCTAAAACCTTCATTTTGTTTTTTTCAAGCCATTCAGTGGTGGACTTACTGGTGTGTTTTGGATCATTGTCCTGCTGTATAACCCAAGTGCGCTTGAGGTCACGAACTGATGGTCAGACATTCTCCTTCAGGATTTTCTGGTAGAGAGCAGAATTCATGCTTCCATCAATTACGACAAGTCATCCAGGTCCTGAAGCAGCAAAGCTGCCCCAGACCATCACACTACCACCACCACCAAGTTTGACTGTTGGTATGATGTTCTTTTTATGAAATGCTGTGTTACTTTTACGCCAGATGTAACGGGATGTACACCTTCCAAAAAGTTCAACCTTGTCTCGTCAGTCTACAGATTATTTTTCCAAAAGTCTTTTTGGGATCATCAAGATGTTTTTTGGCAAATGTGAGACGAGCCTTTGTGTTCTTTTTGGTCAGCAGTGGTGCCTTGGAACTCTCCCATGGATGCCATTTTTGCCCAGTCTCTTTCTTATTGTTGAATCATGAACACTGACTTTAACTGAGGCAAGTGAGGCCTGCAGTTCTTCAGATGTTGTTTTGGGTTCTTTTGTGACCTCCTGGATGAGTCGTAAACATGCTCTTGGAGTAACTTTGGTAGGCCTGCCACTCCTGGGAAGGTTAATCACTGTTCCAAGTTTTCTCCATTTGTGGATAATGGCCCTCGTTGTGGTTTGCTGGAGTCCCAAAGCCTTAGAAATGGCTTTGCAACCCTTTCTAGACTGATAGATGTCAATGACTTTGTTTATCATTTGTTCTTGAATTTCTTTAGATCACAGCATGATGTGTTGCTTTTTGAGATCTTTTAGCCTACTTCACTTCATCAGACAGGTTCTATTTAAGTGATTCCTTGATTCAACAGGTCTGGCAGTAATCAGGCCTGGGTGTGGCTAGCAAAATTGAACATAAAAAATGTGGTTAATCACAGTTAATTCATGATTTAACAAGGGGGGGACAATTACTTTTTCCTCACAGGGCCAGGTAAGTTTGGATTGTTTTTTCCCTTAAGAAATGAAATCATCATTTAAAAACTGCATTTGTATTTACTTGGGTTATCTTTGTCTAATATTAAAATTTGTTTGATGAACTGAAACATTTAAGTGTGACAAGTATGCAAAAAAAAAAAAAAAAAAAAGAAATCAGCAATGGGGGCAAATACTTTTTCACGGCACTGTATATACAGGTATGATGGCATTACATGCCTATTATCCAGTATGAGGTCTGGTCGTATTACATGTTTGTATTAAATACAGGTCTGAATATTATTACATATTTGTTATATACAGGCCTGATGGCATTACTTTTCTTTATTGAATGCAGGTAGACAGCATTGTATGTCCTAAATATACAGGTCAGATAGCATTACATGTCTTTATTATATACAGGTCTGATAGCATTACATGTCTTTATTATATACAGGTCTGATAGCATTACATGTCTTTATTATATACAGGTCTGATAGCATTACATGTCTTTATTAAATACAGGTCTGATAGTGTTATGTCCTCATTATATACATGTCTGATAGCATTACATGTCTTTATTAAATACAGGTTTGATAGTGTTATGTCCTCATTATATGCAGGTCTGATAGCATTACATGTCTTTATTAAATACAGGTCTGATAGCATTACATGTCTTTATAATATACAGGACTGATAGCATTACATGTCTTTATTAAATACAGGTCTGATAGTGTTATGTCCTCATTATATACAGGTCTGATAGCATTACATGTCTTTGTTAAATACAGGTCTGATAACAGAACATGGCTATTATATATAGGTATGATAGCATTCCATGTCTTTATGAAGTACAGGTCTGATATAGTTGCATGTCTTTATTAAATACAGGTCAAATAGCATTCCATGTCTTTATTAAATACAGGTCTTATATAGTTACACGTCTTCATTATTGAGTGAAAGGGTGGGATCTCGTGTACGACTCCGGCGGTGGATCGAGGGAGTGTTTCATCAGCTAATCAGGGAGCGCTCGCGGGCTCTCTCGCTGCAGTTTTCCGTCAGGCCGTAAGCCCCGGTCTTACCAGCAGATTAAGTCAGATCACAGGGTGATTGACATGAATGCCGACTGGGCAGAGGGAGCCTTCCTCTGTTTTTTCCCTGTTACCGGCGCGACGGGCGCGTGAAACCATGACGACACGCGGAGATGAAAGACGGATGTCTCACCGCGTCTCTGTGCTCTAGTCTCCTTAATTCTCTCCTCTTTTTTCTATTTATTAATAATTTAACTTCTGTTACAAACAATGACACCTTCTACACTTGAGGGGAAATCCAGCAGAAGGCTAAATCCTTATATGACTGATGCACGTCTGTAGGCCAGACAGGACCTGTATTTTTTTCTCACAATTTCTAAACCTGTTGTACTGTCGTGTGGAAAAGGCGTTAGCGACTTAGCAGCTATTTGCCCACAATTTTTTAAGGCCAAAAACATGCACTGTAGTGATTTTTATGATGTTTTTGTATGGACTAGCACGGTCCGGTCCTACGTCCATGGATGGCTGTTGCTGATTGAGTGCTTGAGTGACTAAGTGAATGACACTAAAAGTGACTGACCGAGTGACTGAGTGACAGTGACTGACCGAGTGACTGACAATGACTGACTGAATGAGTGACTGACTTACTGATTGACTGACTGACTGAAGTTACCCAATTGGTCACTCGGCTGAGTATACTTGCCCCATTGGCCCCTCGCTCATTGCCCACAATTTCAAACATGGACCATAAACGGTCCAGTCATACTAGGTTTGGACCAAGCCTTGTTTCTTCAACATTCTGTCAGAGCTTTAGAACTCCATCACTGTCAGTTGTCAGTGGTGATGGTTTCGACAGCATCAGAATCTCTGTGATCTCATCCCTCATTGGGCAAAATGAGAATGGATTGCATGCCCTCGTGTGCTTTACATTCTTTTTACTTCAGCCGACCTTAGAGCTGAGAATTATGGAGAAATACTGAAATGCCGTACTCAAACTATACTCCCGATCAACCAAAGTATGAGGCGAACCGTTCAATAACCACCCTTGTTAGGGACTGTACCCCACACCATGTCGTAAAATGTTTAAAAGTTTTTTTTAATTAATTTTTTTTAAAAAATATAAATGCGTGTGAAAGGTGCCCCTGTCCCGGTCCTGTGCCTCAGCTGTGCGTTTGCTGTGTAATTGATAATTGCGGAACACGGGCAGCGCGTGTGCTGCTCGGGGGAGATTACCGTGCACCAATGAACCGACCGTCCGTTCCTTTCTCTTCCGCCGTCTGAGAGAAGAGGAGACACCTGCTGATGACTCACATTCATAATCACTGATACATTCTCTTAATGGACCGTGCTGGACCATCTCCACTGCCAGTCATGGATCGGTGGGCTGTAACTACCTTGAGTATGACATTTAAAGTCATGCGCTGCTCAATTTTATGATTCCGCGCGGCATTGCGGAGCAAACGTGCGTGCCTCCTGACTCCGGGAAATTAATTGCTTTTTTCCATTTGAAATAAGAGCAAGTGTTTATAATTCTTCTGTTCGTTCCGACTCCTCGCGCTAATCAATTAATCAGCCGGGAACACGAGTTTGAGCATGAAGGTAAATACGATGTTTAGCCGCACTGCTGTCCGTGCTCATCGCATGGCGGCTGTAAACAGGACTATAATTGAATCAGTGAATTCAATAAGGGCCCAACTTCTGCACATTCTAAAACTGGGGTTTGTTTGCCCTATGCTCTTTTGGTGACAGGGTTCTTGACTGTGAGCTAGAGGAACCCAACACCTGTGAATAAGAGTGCTTATCCAGCCATTATCTGTATCACTTCTTCCTCATCAGGGTAGTTGGGGAGCTGGACTCTGTTCCAGCTGACTATGGGTGAAAGGCAAGGACACACTCTTGACCGCTTGCCAATCCATCACAGGGCTCACACACCATTCACAAGGGCAATTTAGAGTCTAGAATCAGCTCGGCATGCATATTTTTGGACTATGGGAAGAAACCAGAGTACCCGCAGGAAACCCATGCACACACGGGGAGAACATGCAACTTCCACAAGGAAAGGCCCTTGGCCAGATTCGAACCCACAACCTTCCTGCTGTAAGGCAGCAGTGCATTAGCAGTATTCCCAGAATATTGATGATTAATGGACTCAATTCATACCGCGTTAATATTGCTTCACGGCAAAGCATTGACATGGATTGTTTGCATGGTATGCATTTCATGTCAAGGTTAAAATGGAAGTGTCTGACCAAAGGTTTTTGTCAGACAGGAGAAGCTCTTGATGCTCGAGGTTAGATGAGCACTCGGTGCATGATGAGGTATTATACAGCAGCATAAGTATCCTGAGGTAAAGAAATCATAAACGGGCCCTCTGTAGTGCATATCTCACGATAGGTTCTGAAATAAATGATTTTTTTAGAAACAAGACATGCTCTGACCCTTCCATGCTGAAGATTCAGCTCTTTAAGCTCCTGAATTGAAGAAAGACCCAAGGAAACTTAAGGAAAGTTAAGAAAGAGGTTAATTGCATTAAGAGTTGTAGTTGGATCATTGCTGCATGAGAATAAGGGAATTCCTGATGCCTTAAATAGCTACTCTTTTGAGATTTTTACTAGAGAGCAGAGTTTTAATGGCCCAGAAGGCTTTTTCAGTGCTTGGAATGTTTTTTGTGAGTATTGACATTGGGAATAATGAATTATTAGAGAAATTGCGTAAATTGAAGAAAATTATAAGATGGCAAGCCCTGATGGCATATACCCATGGGTACTTGCAGAAGTAGGTGAGATCTTGACAGTTATGTTGGCAGACTTTAGAAACACCAGAAAATCGGAGGCAAGGCAGTATAATACAAATATATGAGAGAGGGCTCCATACTGGACCAGGAAACAACAGGCCTGTTAGATGAAGTCATACTGAATTTAAATTACTGGAATGTACCAGTTACACTGAGCAAAAATAACAGTATCCTGAGACATAACCAACATGGTTTCTTATGAGGGAAGATCATATCTGACAAAGGTTTTGGAAATCTCTTTGGAGGGCACTAAGACTTATGACTAGAGCAGGGCTTATAACATCATATATTTGGATTTTAAGAAAGAATTTGATAGGGTGTCACAAGAGGGACTAATTGTTAAAATGAGGACAGTAGAAATTGAGGTATTTTAGGGTGGATGTGGAATTTGTTATGGGGTGGAACACAAAGAGAATTTGTCTGAGTTAAGCACCGTGAGATGTGGAGTCCCGCTGGGATTGGTACTGGGACCACTGCATTTTCTCATCTACATTGACTCTTTCCTGACAGTGTTGCCAAATCTTGGTCAGAAATGACCTGTGAGAATGCGATCACACTTTTTGCACTTCTTAATACATGAAAATACTTTGTGCTATACATCAGGCGAAAGTGGAGAATCTGCTCTTTCTGAAAATATCCAAAATTTTCAGAATGGAGTGATATTTTGTCATAAAATGAACCGCCCACAACATCAAAAAATAAAATATTTTCATGAATTTTTTTTTGTGTGGTTGCATCATTCCATAGCAATTTTCGTCTTATACAGAGAAGAAATTGGGACAGAGTTAATGAATTTGACCAGAACATTGGAAGTCAGTGGTTAAATTTGCCGATGATACAAAATTGGAAGGGTTGGCTAGCATTTTAAAATTTGTAAAAGTGAGTCAGTATTATGTAGATGGAATCCTGAAGTGGCTGGACACTTGATAAATGAGATTCAGTATAGCTTGATGTACAGTTCTAAATGTCTGAAATAAAATCATTAGACAGTATTACTTTATGGAAGGTTTTAAGTTGGAATTTTCTCTTCTAGAAAAAGATCTGGGAGTGATTGTTGACCAAACCCTTACAGGTTCTAGCCAGTGTGTTGTAGCTATTAAAAAGGCAAACAGCATGCTGGGATATGTAACCAAAAGCATTGAGTTTAAAACAAAGGAGGTTATACTTATCTTGCATAATACTATTATCAGACCACACTTGGAGTATTGTGTGCAGTTCAGGGAAATGTACAACAAGAAAGATATATAGGCTTCAGAAAAGGTTCAAAGAAGAGCTGCAAAGTTAATTCCCAGTGTATAAGATAAGTAATAAGGAAAGAGTAATGAATCTTTATTTGTTAAACCTCAGTAAAAGGACACTTGGGGTGATCTGACTGCGGCTTGTAAATGCAAAAATGGGTTTTGGTAAAGTTGGCAGAACTATTTGGTAAGGGTGAATTCTGGTCAAAAGAATTCTGCTGGCAGAACTAGCAGTGCTGCATATTGTTTAGTCCGTAAGTATCCAAATGAAAAAGCTTGTTTTTAGCTAAGGCTATTATTTATTTTATTAATTTATTCAACTATGTTTTGGATGATTGCTCTGTCTCTGGTCTTCAGTGTATTTTTCAAGATCACACTCTTCCCTGTGTGGGAATTGCTTCCTTTTTGGTCTGATTGACTATCCACATTTTAGGCAGTTCAGATAGGCATGGGTGATTTTGAGGACTTCTCTCTCTCTCTCCCAGGCTAGATGCAGTGCTGCATAATTTGTTTGTGTTTAAAAGACCCACTTTCCGTAAGTTTCTGTATCCTACCACAAGTGCTTATTCTGGTTGAAAACTTGTGACTGGTTTTGGAAATTATGCTAGAGATTGCTATTTGTGATGTGCTGTATCCATCTGTTTAGTTTCTCCCCATTCTTGTCCCATCCAACTCCCTTTTTCCTTCCCCTTCCATTGTTTCAATTAATGTCTTTTGTGCGGATTGATTATTCTGGGTTGGATCTTTTTTGCTTGTCCCCTGACTTCATTCTGCCCATCCTGATATCTGTTTGCCCTATTGAAACCATGAGAATCCCAATAAACGCCCTGCCGATGCTGAACTGCCTTTCAGTTAACTTTACTGGTTGGAAACTGGCAAGGCTTGTTGTGCTGACTGACCCATTCTCACCACTCTGTTCAATTAATTCACGTTAATGTTCAAGTTTATCTTCGTCAGTGAACCCAGAAATAGACCCGGTGACGAATCATTGTCATTGAATTATGCAAACGGTGGCATTGTGGATGGTGTCTGGTTGGCTTGCCACGGTGAGAAGCTGTTTTGAGTGGCAGCTCTATCAAGTGCTCCTTCAGGACGTAATAAGAAGGAGGGAAGGCCTTAAGGAAATATCTCAGGAGTGAATTCTATAGGCATCATCGCATTACCGGAGATAATTATGGGCCCGAGGTCCCACTGCTTTGTGCAGTGGATTTTTCTTCGGCCAGTACCCTAGCTTTGTGAAACTAAGCCCTGCACAGGGTGCTGTACTATAAGCCCCCTGAAACCCAATCTTAGGGCTATTTCACATATACATAGGTATTTTTGGAAACATAAAATTTTTTATGCATTTCAGCCTGTTGTCCATATGCAAACCGAATTTTCGGTCACTGAAAGGCAAAGGCAAAGTTCGTCCCAAGTCAACTGGCGCATCAGGCCGACGCTTAGCCCCGATTTCTCTAGCATGAAGCGACTCGGAGTATTGCTGCTCCCCCTGAATAGGATGCTAGTCCATCGCAGATAACTCCCCAGCTTTTATTCAGGTTTCCCCAAGCACTTGCTGGTACCCAATTATTCACTTGGGTAAAGTGAGGCACTGTGGGAGTGTTTTTGCCCAAGAACACACCGCGAAAGCTGTGGCAAGGACTCGAACTCAGGACCTTTCGATCCCAAGTTCAGCAAATTTAACCAATATGCAACCGTGTCCCTCTCACGCACAGAAAAATTGACCTTTAAGAAAACACCCTCCAGGGTGAAGATTTCTTGAAATCTTCTAAAATCCGTCCTTAGGAAAGCTGGGGGAATGGAGCTTTGGGCTCACAGCTCAGAGTTTGTGCACCTTATATCGAGTTTTTAAGGTTTGTAAATGGCTGACATAGTCTTGCATTAAATTATGTCTTCACCACCTGTCGGTATGGCGTGCTCATGACAGCGCTTCTCTTGCATTTTTGACCAAGAGTTTTTTTTTTTTTTTTTTTTTTGAAAATTAAGGGTTTGTAAAATCCTGTTTATAGAAACACAAATGTACTTGTGACCTAGGCCTCAGAGTGTGATGACTTTGGTCAGGTTTGCATTCGGTCAGTAATAAGAGCTGATTTCTCCTGTCTCTGTAACTGGCTTTAGTAAAAATGTGATCTCCTTCAAATAGATTATTCTCTCACGCGGTTCATTTTGGAGAATGAAAAACGCATCAGCTGATTTGTCTGATTAAAGACAATGTGATGGGATTATACAGGCATAAAAAGGATCTAATTAAGACTAATTAGTGGCTCGTTATAGTCTCAAATTTGCTGTGACAGGTGCCATGAAGAGTACTTCACAAAGCAGGATTCCCAGGTAAGTTGGATAACTGCATGTCCATGTACCAGATTAGGGACGGTCCTGAGCTTTGCTATCCCGATAACTCATAATAGATCCTGTTTTGTGATACAGACCCCAGCATGCCATAGGGCCCTTGACCCACGGTTTGGGGGCCACCATTATCAGGGATGATCCTCTTTTTGGATTTACGTGGGGCCACCAATTCCATTTCGTAATGGGAGGCCCCTGCATTTTGTCCAAAATCCCTGCCTGGCCGTCTGTTCCGCTGCTGATGTGTGGAGAATGGTATGGCCACACATGCTTACTGCACATGCCACATGACCCCCTACCTGCCAAAAAATCAATGCATTACCGAATGTGGCAGGCCAAAGGAGGGCCCGGGCGAACTGAAACCCAAACTCCTGGGTAAGAGTCACACGCGCTGACCACATCGCCAAAGAGCCAGGCTCGTTGGCAAGGTAGCCAGGGTGCGTACTTATTAGGAGGCATTTCTAGTGACAGGACCCTTCAACTGTCACACAAAGTAACATCCTTTATCTAGAGGTATAAAGTACAGTACAGGAGTCAGAAATCAAAAGTTTTTCATCCAATGCTTGTTCCTTCAATCCTCTTTCCAGGCCAATTCTGCCCCTTAATTCAACATTTTTGTCTGTAGAATTTAGCAAATTTGGAAAGTCAGGCAATTGGAATAAAACTGTAGGGTGAATTTCTACTTTCTGAACCTGGTCTTTACTGGCGTGTCCGTAACTCTCGGAGTCGGAGGTGGAAAATATCAGTTCAAGAACCAAAAGTCCTCTTCAGAATTTTATACAAAAAAATCAGTGGGATGAATTAATTGGTGACGGAAAACAGCGGCAGGATTTCAACTTCCTGACTCCTGGCTTTTCCACCTCTGATTGGTGTTCGAGTGCGTCCATCAGCTAATGGGCAGTGATGGTGGCCAGCTCAGCCACTCCCTGTCAACAGAGCAGGGTTCATATAATTTTTTCTGGGCTCTATTGGTATAGCCTGGTATATTTCAGCCCGCTGGGCATAATGAACATGTGCTGCTTACACTCTTGCTTATTTCATTTGTTGCAATGCACCAGACAGTTTTAGTCAAATGCCAGAAAAGTATTTCAATCCATAGCCAATACAATTTGAACTTGTTTGCCTTTTAGACTGTAATACTATAATAAATCATGGTGCTGCACAAGTCGGTGATATCTCATAGTTTTAATTAAAGCTGTCCCACACTGTTTTAGCCGGGTGAATCTTGTGAAATACTGCTGTCTGACTTTATCGGTGTAGAAGGAAAATTTACCCCCCAGAAAAGAGAAGTGCTTCTCATGCGAGGGTAATTAAATACTGATTCATGTACATGCATGTTTTCAGAGCATTTCAGACTTTGAGCCTTTGTGTGTGTGTGTGTGTGTGTGTGTGTGTGCGTGCGTGTGTGCGTGTGCATGTGCGAGTGCGTGTGAATATGTGTGTGTGTGTGTGTGTAGATGGGTTGGTCTCCCGGTGAAAAATGTGATTTTTTTTCCACGGTTTTCGGCGTTTAGCACAGACACACCCCCCCAATATCCCCCGGCCTTAGGTCCTCGATCCAAAATCTAGCTGATGAAGCGCTACGCGTTCTGCTTTATTAGCTTAAAATCACACCGCAGTTCAGGTGTGCACCCCGCAAATGCTGACTGTTTATTTTCTTAAATTAGAGCGGGACTTGAAATTTAACCCAATTCCTAAACCTTAAATTGCGGACCTTATTTTTCCCCCTCGAAGTATCCTTGTTATTATTATTACGCCGAAACGAGGTCCAGATGTCTAATATCAAGATGTAATCTGTCCAACTGGGGTTTTGTTTGTGTACTTTATTATTTTTCTCCGGGCAGTTGTTTCCAATTAGGATGTTTAAAAGTTTTAATTGAATTAAATGGGATATTTTAATATGCAGCGGAACGGCAAAAGAAAAATAATGCGGGTTCGTCCGCACGTGACCGAAGCAGACAGCCAGCCCCGCGATTATGGCCCGAGGAGGCTTCGTTTGTCCGTGTTTTGCTGAAGGCATCTGGAAGTCTTCACGAAACAAGTTAATCAGCTTTTGTTTTGTCGCCACCTACTATTAATCCAGCCGTAACAGATACAACGCTGCCAGCTGCGATCCCGAAGACGGTCATTACACCGTGTCATTCAGCAGCTCTGCGCTAACATGCTACTCCGGGAACCCATAACATCTGCAGCATGTTGCACGCAGACTGATTTTTAACAGGGACTTCAATAGGCTTCTCATGACTGATTTTCCATCTAAAAGCCCCCGTATTGTTGATTGTAACTGCACTTTGTTGTGTGTGGTTAATAATCATGATATCAAACTGAGGGTGAAATCAGATAATTCGACGCCAGATGCAGCTGCTGTATTCAAACTTGTGGATCTATTGGCCTATTTTAATTTCTAGTGGAGATCCCTAGGTTTCAAACGATCCCTAATATGACCTGCTGAATTGCAGGAAAATATAAATAAAATGATGAGCCAGATCTAGATATTTTCCATTTGATGCAATACTGTGGCATAAAAACATGGTGTCCTGGGTTTGAATCAATTGTCTGAATATTTATTTCAAAATAGGGGTGATGTAGTTTCTGTGAAGCGTTGCAACTAGCAGATACAGAATATGCATATGACATAGTTCTACAATATGGAAAAAAAGCTTTTTCTGACTTTGAAACTGTCATGGATCACACGTATGATGCGGTTTTGGTAACGGTGGGCAAGGGAGCCCGTTGGTATTTGAAGTGACATCAATTCCTGTGAGAACTTTCTGCTGTGCTGCATGAGCTGTAGTGGAGGTCAGGTCAGATATAGTTACCTCTCTCTCCACTAGAGGCGCTCTCTACATTTAAAGAGTTTGGCTGATAATTGTAGTGATAACATTTGTGGTGGTCAATCCCTGAGGGACAACACTATTGCACTTCATCAGAGCAAACTTTTTTTTTTTTTTACGTCCTCCTCTCCAAAGAATAAAATCCCAGTGTTCTTTTTTTTTTAATAAAGAATGGGGGTTAAAAGGAATTTCAGCTTCGTAGGAAGCGAGAAGCTAAAAATTAGTGTTTGGATCGAGCTCGTAAATTAGACGGTGTATGTCATCCACTTTGCCATGGCCATTCAGTAACTTTTTTTTACTGTGGTAAGCATCAAGCCTCTGGAGTAGTTGGCAAAAAAAAAAGAAACATGGAATTTTTTTTTTTTACTCTCTGCCTTGTGATTGCAAGGGTATTTTGATAATTATGAGAGCAATTTTACCCTTTGCCTTTTTAATTTTGTGGCCTGTCGCTGATGGTGACGAGAGTTTGCCATCCGCCGAATATGATTGCAGTTTACGTACAGGGAACCTTCTTTAGCACGGAGTCTGAGAATCTATCAATGTGTGCACCAGTTATATTCCTTCTGCTGCATAGTACCATAACATTCTTGGGAATAATGCAAATGCTAATGCTGGGTGTTTACTTGTGTGCGTGTGTGTGTGTGTGTGTGTGTGTGTGGGGGGGGTTGGGGGCTTCTAGCCTCTGTAGTACCACTGTGGGCCGTCCCCACCCCCCCCCCCCATAAACTGAGAAAGGGAACTTTGTAACCGTCACCTCTGTTTGTTCTGGACTTGACGCTGAAAAGCGGAAAGTCACAGCTTGTTGCCGGGTTACGCAGACGGGAGTCATACTGGGGGTAGCGGTTTTGCTAGGGCAGCCCTGTTTACAAAGACTGCAATCTGTCACAGGCCGCGGGGCAAAGCGTCGCGGCTGAATGGCATTCCGTCAGGAAAAGAACAGAACTTACTGCAGTATCCCTTTTTTAAACAGTGTTGGAAATGTTGCGTGGCTCTGCTTGGTAAACAAGCGCGGCTTGCCAACAGTTCCGGGATATTGTGCAGCGGTTTGTTTTTTTTCACACCAGCGGCTTTTATAATACAGATGATTTAATGCCCGAATACAATCGGCGTGAAAACGTTCCCAAACCTCGCGCAGCCATAACAAGGCCCCGCGTGTTTATGGAGACGGGGCACAATGCGGATGACAGATGCGGAACGTCTCGCTCCCACCGTCAGGCGAGGTTTTCCTTCAGTTCCCCACCGCTGCTCCGGTTACAGAACTAACTTCCTGGATTACATCAAACGGCCCAGTGCAGGAAAGCAGGAGAGGAGATTAAGATCCAGTACTGGCTGTTTTTATGGACATCTGTCCACCTAGACGTGTACATAAACACACACTCGTCTGGGTATGTGTGTTTGAGAGGTGCTGTCTTTCAATCATGTCTTAGTTGGCTTGGACAAGGTCCTGTGCGTGTGTGCGTGCGCGCGTTCGCATGCGTGCATGTTTGTGCGTACGTGCATGCGTGTGTCTGTGTGTTCACAGTGAGAACTAGAAAACATTTTTATCTGCAGAGTGGGGACATTATTGAGAAGTGAGGACATTTTCGCCTGTGCTCACAACTACAAAGGCAAATTGTGACTTTAGTTAAGGTTAGGGTTAAGGTTAGAATTAGGGATAGGTTATGGTTAAGTAAGGGTTTGGGTTAAGGTTAGAATAAGGGATAGGTTAAGGTTAGGGTAAGGGTTTGGGTTAAGGTTAGAAAAAGGGATAGGTTAAGGTTAGGGTAAGGGTTTGGGTTAAGGTTAGAATAAGGCATTGGTTAAGGTTAGGGTTTGGGTTAGGCATACAGTGGTTATTAAGATTAGGGAAAGGCTGTTGAGAGACACAAAGAATGAATTGAAGTCAACGTGATGTGCTCACAAGGATAGAAGTACAAGGTTCTTTTGTGTGTGTGTGTGTGTGTGTGAGTGTTTGTGTGTGTGTGTGAGTGTTTGTGTGTGTGTGTTTGTGTGTGTGTGTGTGTGTGTGTGTGTGTGTTTGTGTGTGTGTGTGTATGTGAGTGTGTGTGTGTGTGTGTGTGTGTGTGTGTGAGTGTTTGTGTGTGTGTGTGTGTGTGTGTGTGAGTGAGTGTTTGTGTATGAGGCATGATGACACAGGAGGTAGCACTGCTGCTTCACAACAAGAAGGTCGCGGGTTCGAATCTGTCCTGGGGCTGTCCATTCTCTATCACAGTCCCTAGACAGAGTCGCAGCAATTCAAGAATAGGAGCCATTTTGTTTCCATGGAAATCGTTTTTTTTTTTTTTTGGAAGGGAAACATTAATTTTGGGAAGAAACGACAAACCAGCTGGTGATTGTTTCGACAAGCATAAGAGGGGAAAATGTTTGAACATGAGACATGAGAGAACAGAAAAAACTCAGTCACTTCGAGACAGAGTCCTGATAATGCCATGGAAACAAAATGGCCTCATGACCAGTTTTTTAGGAACCCTCATGTTGAAACTCTCCCCATCTAGGAAATCCATTCTGCGCGCTTCCTGACCCGTGTGGATTTACACCAGGCTCTCCAGCTTCCTCCCGCAGTCCAAAGGCAGGTCATCAGACGCGCGCTCACCAGGCTAATTGTTGGCTCTTGTTCTGAGTAACAACCACTCGTTGAGAAGTGTTCAATGTGTGTCAGGATTTAGCCGCAAAGAAAATTGCCGAAAGTGTTGTTAAGCGATAAGTTAGTTCATAAAGTACACGCTCGGCTCTTTCACAAGTGCATTCTGGGAAGACACCTGTGGACTTGTGCGTTCACTTTCGCTCACATCTTTGAAAGCCATGACATTGTCAGGAATATTACACTACAGTATGTTACCGTTATTTAGCTGAGCTGTGTTTGCAATGCGCCTAACAATGGATTTGGCTTAGCAGGGGCCTGTCCCCCTATGAGCAGTGAGCGGTTGAAGGCCTTGATCTCGGCTACCTGATAGCTTCACTGATCTAACTCTGGCTGCTCCGGGTTTTTAACCACCAGCCTCTAGTGTCCCAGTCAGGCACCAGGACCACAGAGCCACAGTTGGTCACTGTAAGTGGGAATATGGAGGACCCACAGGTGTTCAGTGTTTAGGGACACGAGTACGTCCGCACAGTTCTGCATTTACATGGAACGGAACTTTCACGCATACATGCCGGAAGCACCTTTGCACAGATGCATTGTGGGAAAGTATGTCCGGGGCCTGTGCGGAATGCTGCCTGTTGTCCCAGCTTCTGTGGGGGTCAAAGGTCAGGGGGTCTGTTGGGGGGGGAGCAGCAGACTGTGAATAGCACAGGACTACGAGATGCTCAGGCCTGACTCACGCTGATCCGTAGCTGGTGCGCCAGGCCCGTTATCTGCCCGAATTTAGCGCCGCTGTTTGTTGTTCCCAGGATGGGAATTTTCTGTGTCACTGACTCACAGGATTTTGGCTGGTCTTTGTTGATCCTGCGCGTGTTTATTTAATTTTTTTCCAGCCGGAAAAAAAAAGAGGGGAATAAGATTTAAGTATTAGCCACGCTAGTCAAGCCGGATTTGACAATCTGGTTCTCGATTAGCTTGCCGCTAAAAATGTTCATTCTCCCCAGCCCCCCCCCCCAGTGCTTGTGGAGGGAGTTTATTCTGTTGACTGTGAAGGCTGGAGGACACAGGAGGCGTTTTGTACACCCCTCTCCAAAATCCAGTCCAAACAAGCGCCATAGTTGCTTGATTTTTGCGACACGCTTCTTCGAGCGTACCAGCTTTCAATTACTGGAGCTCCACTCCACCTTGATGTGTGTCCGCAGCTATCTGACAGTAGGCCTGTTTGTTTGTGGCTTCTAGCCAGATGAGTTCACTGCGCTTTGTGTCGCTCTGAATCCCACTGATAGCCGACTCTACTCCATCACTATCAGGTCCGCTGATGCTCTGACCTTGGCGGCCATTTTGCTTGTCCTGCTCCGTGTTTATCTCTTTTTTTTCAAAGATGGCGCTGCTTTTCTGTGTTTTGTCTTCACCTGCCAGTCTATTTTAATTTTCACAATTTAAACACTCAGCAGGAGGATCATTGATGTAAACACTACCTGGGCAAAATTTAAATTACCTGCCATTGCCTAATATACCGGGCTTGAGAATTACTGGCACCCCTGATAGTAAATGCGCTAAAATACCATTTGAAAAATGGTAAAGATAGACTGAAAATACCAAAATTGAGAATAAAATGGCAGTTTATTAATGGTCTAATGAACCAAATAATACATTTATTTAGTAAATAAATAAATTCATCAAGTTTAAGGGTTCATAATTATCGTCACCCCTGATTTGGTGCAATCTTTGCTGACAAGGTTACCTGCATGGAGTCTTAACAAGGTTTGGGTGCACATTTGAAGGGGTTTTGGGCATTCCTGCAAGCAGATCCTCTCAAGATCAGTCACAGTCTTGGCTTCATGCTTCTCAAACTGCCCTCCATTCAGGCCTCAGGTTTTCACTCAGATTGAGCAGTGGTGACCGAGATGGACCTCACAGAACATTCATTTTGCATCCCGTAACCATATATATGGATTTTGAGGCGTGTTTTCCGCATTGTCTTGCAGGAAAGCCCACCTATGGGCATATTCATGGTGGAAAACATCAAGCCATTGATCTTAAACAGTGTCCCTGTACCTCTGGAATTCAAACAGCCCCAAAACCTCACCGATCCACCATATTTTGCTGTCAGTGTGAGGCGCCTTTTTTGTATGCGTCTCCGTTTTAACTCCAACTGATGCAATATTTGACTAAAACATTCAGTCATGATCTCATCTGACCACAGCACTTCAGTCCAGTTATGATTTAAATGACTTATTGCAATTGCTTGCTTCTGTGGTCTGATCAGAAAAGGTTTTCATGTTGCAACCCTTCCAAACAGCCTGTGGTTGGAGGTGGTGTCCGACGCTACTCTTTGGAACCCAGTGACCCGAAGTCGCCAGCAAGTCCTGCTGTTATTTCGCGGTGATTCTTGGTGATTTTTTTTATTCTCTCACCATCCCCCCTCCTATCCTGGGGGACAACATGAATTTGCATCCTCCACCTGTCAGGTTTTCAACTGAGCTGTGCTCTTCGTTTTCACTGTGCTCAGTTGTATATATTACTCTTTTGTGGATGATCTTGGAGTCACTGCTATATACAGTAAATACTGTATATAAGGTCTGCAATCACCCGTCTCATGTAAACTTCCTATTCTTCTGTTTTCTTCTTGGAGTTGGATGGTGCTTTTACCTGAGTTTTATAGCGTGGTGAAACGGATAGTTATTGCATGTCACAATATAGTGCCTTGAAACCTATTCCTCCATTAAATTTGGTAGATTTCATTTGCAATAATCTTTAGTGGTGCGATGAATAGTTAAACCTTGATTTGAAGGAAATTTATCTTTTATTAAATGAATAAATAATTGTGATTTGTTCCATTGAAACATTAATAAAGCATTTTAATTCTCACATGTTGGCATTTTGAGTTCTTATATAATGTTATTGTCATTTTTAATATTATTATTTTTTAATAGTGTCCAGTTTGGAGTGCTTATATTCTGAATACATACTTCCACCTAAGTCTGCATAAATGCCGTGGCTCTGTTACTGTTCCAAATTTGAGGTGGAATTTAATTTTAAAAAAAAAAAAAAAACTTTGTCTTTTTTTCAGCGAAGGGCTCATGCTGCAGGACATTTAAATGCATATTCACTGGAATGGTTTGGAAAGACAAAGTGCATTATATAATGGGCTGCCAATACAGCGTGCATTTTGGCAGTCGTCCGGTGTTAATATGATCTGAGAATGACTCCCTTGCATTAAACCCCATCGATTTACGTTTTATTATGAGTGTTTTTCGTCCTCTTCACCGACCTGGAGCGAAATGCGAGATGGCGGCACGTTTTTTGCGTGGCTGGTAGTTCTGTCTTCCTCTGTTTAATTAAGTCTTGACCAGGGGTGGCGAGGTTAATGACGGCGTGCTGAATGTCTTATTTTAGCGCTGAATCCTGGGTTCTCAGCGGGCTACAAAAGCACTCCCCGGCGCATGAATTCAGGTCCGCTAAAAAACGTCTTTTTCTCTGGGTGTGTGATGAGATATCAACAATTTCAGTCGATTCGATATGAAAGTAAAAGACACAAGATATTGGAGTCAACTGAATGATTAATAGTATCCTTACTAAAAATAACGAAAAATTGTTGGGATGCTTTTAATTATAAATGTGTTAAGATTATGCATGCAGACAAGCCACAGTCGCCAATATATTTTTTTCTCCTGTTTTTTCAGTGTTGCATATTGAGTTAGACTATTTTTTATGAAAACAGTCTGTGGCTGCTGGCAAAAACCATTGGCTCTCCTCGTAGTTGTTGTGGCCTATTGTAAGTTAAATTCGATATATTTTTAATGTAATTATGTTTATCTCAGGCTGAGGGAGCTGCATTGAGTTGTTTATGTCACTTCCAGCTTCATGAGTGTATCATTGATGTTTCGAACATTCTTTTTTTTTTATACGAACAGAAGAAAAATCCTGCGCTCCCTGAATTAAAATAGCCATTTTGTTTTGTTAAAAAAAAAAAGGACGGATTATCTGTGTGGCCTCGGGCAAAAACGTTTGTTCCTGAATCGGGGGTCACCGAGATGCTAGCGGGGCGATTGTGGGGCGACGCGGCCCTGCCTCCCATCACGAGAGGGCTGCGTGTAATGTGATGGAGGGTTAAAAAATGTCAAGGAGCGATTTTTTTTTTCTAATTACACTCGTTACTCTTTGTGGAAATGTCATAAGAGGAGGAGGGGCAGGGGAAGGTTACTCATGATGACTTCATGAATAATTAATTAGAGGAAATGTATGTATAAAGAAGACGACACAATATGTGCAATGGGTAGGGGTTTTTTTTTAGCAAAAATTTAAATGGATATGAAAGAGCACACTTCTGTGAATTTGTTTGTGTGTGTGTGCGTGTGCGTGTGTGTGTGTGTGTGTGGGTGTGTGCAGTAGCACTACGTGCAAGTGTGTGAGCGAAGTATCTGCGAGTGTGGTTGTGTGTATATGTAGGCTGCAGTATTTAGGGTACCAACTATGTGTAAGTGTGTTTGTATGTGTGGTTGCAATAAGTATGAGTGTGTATCTGATAGAGAATGAGAGTGTCTGTAGCTGTGTAAATAATGCTTCAGAAACAGTTCAGTGAATAGCAGGAATTGGGCCGTGGGGCCCAGTTCATGCTATTGGGTGAGCTGACTCACCTGTTCGAGACGGCCGGCGAAGAGCTGTTGTCAGGGAGCATCTCAGTGCATCAGAGTTCGGAGAGTGAGGGGTGTGTCCGTATTAAGTGACAGACCCTGGGCTCTGCTTCTGGAACTGGGCCCCTGTAACAGGAAGTAGGGCCCAATCAGAGGACCAAGACTGAGCCCCTGTAAGAGGAAGTGGGCCCCATTAGAGGCCTGAGACTGGCCCCTGTAACAGGAAGAAGTCCCCATTGGAGGACTGAGACTGGACTCTGTAAAAGGAAGTAGGACCGCATCTGAACAGAAGCTGGATGGCCGAAAGAGGCAGTTGGAGGGCACATGAGGGAATAGAGACCGTATAATTGAGTATTGTACAGAAACCAGGCCGTAATTTCCAATGATTCACTCTCCTGCTACACCGTGGAGTCTGTTGTGACTTAAAGAGCTTTTGTCTAGCATGCCGTCCAATTACATCGGCACATTTACTAATCCCATTCAGCTCTTGTAGCCTGGCTCAAGGGCAATTTTCACGACCACTCCATTCCTGATTAAAAACCTCGTACTCCTTTGCATTTTGTCGCACGGGCTGAACTTATGCTCGTATCGTCATTGATACAGAAATCCGAGGTTATTGCATTGACAAAATCACTGCATTATTTGCAGTAATATATTAAGGCAAAGCAAGCCATGAAAAACTATTTTCTGGTCAGAGTGGGAGCTGTAGAAATGGACGGGAACGCAGTCGCACTGGAGCCCAAATCGAGGCCAGGCCTCGTCAATAATCACGAAGCCACATCCATTGATATTCCCCTGAAATTGAATGTGTTAATAAACACCATCTGAGGAGATTAGCCGCCGCTAATCATTCTCTTTCTACCGGCCCATAAATCACGGCGCTAATAGCTCTGTGGATATTAATAACTGGAATAATGATTTATATCTTTGTTGTGTCTCATGAAAGGATTCTCGATCCATTGCAATGAGAGGGGGCTTCAGTCAATAATGAGCAGGCTGTTACCACCGAAAGGAAAGGATGTAATTGCATACCTCAAGAAAAACCCCAATTTTCAGTTTTTTCAAAAGCGGCACAATGACCTTAATAATCATTGCCGACGCACCACAAACAGCTTTGCCTTATGAACCAGGCGAATGTGGTCGCTCGCCGGACTCCATTGAAAAGTTGTGCTTTGTGCCCCATGTGCAGGGTGCGGAAACTCGGTGATGTTGTTAGCGGAGGCTTGCTGCGCTGTTGACTATATGTTCGCCGGTACAGTGCATTCGCATTCAGAAATCCTGCTTGCTTTTTGCTTCGGGAGAAGAAGAGGAAAAGCTTTGTCAAATTTGTCAACCGTTTCTCTTTGCTAACGACTTGAAGGTCATACGGCTGAGAGGAAAAAAGAAGTGGAACTTGGACCACCCTGGTCTGATCAATATGGCTTGACGTTTTCTTTGAAACGAGTGTAATTGCTAGGGACAGTGACACTGTGAATAGATATTGTAAATGTTATATATTTGTTTCTTTACTCATCTTAGACTTTGTACTGAAGGTAGGCTTTCTTAATAAAGAACTGTTTGTCCTACCTTACCTTTAGATTTGAGACATCGTCTCCGTAAAATAGCTATAGCTAGCTTTATTATCTGCCCGGATTGATTGATTGATGCTTTTATTTCCACTGGTAACAACACAGGGCTCTTGTGAACGTGGTCACTTCTGTCAGTCGTAACTTAACCGTCCTCTCAGGTTTTCAGCTCTTTTGTATTTGTGATGCACTTTGTGCGACACGTCTGTCTCACTCAGAGCGTCGCTGACTTGCTGTTAGCTGAAGGAAGAGCGAAGGAGAAAGGAGAACTTATAGCTTCCAGTGGTTATGTCCTGAAATATTCCTTGCCGCCATGAAGTAGAAGGGGATATAGGAATGAATGTTGTCCTTCCATCAGTCTGTCCGTCCGTGATTCTTCTTTTCCAGGCCAGAACTCCGAAACCATTCAAAATTCCTCAATGTAATAATGTAATAAATAGATACTAATAAATAGATACTTATTATTGTGTAGATGTGTCTTTTCATACCTCTGTCCATCCACCTGTTGGTCCCTCCACTACATTTTGTTTCCAGGCCAGATATCAGCCATCCTGTGGCGAGGGATCGGAGTGTTTCATGCTTGCTTACTCCATGTTTTGGGCCTGAAGTTTTTCTTTTTAGGTTGTGTCATGTTCATGTGGATCACAGTTGATGGTTCATGTCAAAACAAACATTTTGAGACACTATCAAGTGGGTAAAAGCAGGACAGCACTGCGTCAACAAAACGATACATTACTGTTATTGTTCCCCTGATTGTCTTGTAATGCAGTCCATGCTCAACATGGGTGGGAAAAAGTTCATTGTTCTTGGTATTGCAAAAAAAAAGTCACAGGTTGGATTCAAATAAGCAAATACTTTACAGCCTATGATCAAATCACTATTGCAGTGATTAATATGTTTCAGCTGGCAATAATTATTTTAATCCTGACTATTGCAATGTGTTGCTTCTCATTTTTTAAGCCAACATGTCAGTTGATGTATCCCATGATTGCGTAAAAGGGTGTTACTGTGTCTCAAGAGGGGCAAATTATTTGCCAGCATCAAGCAAAGAAAACAACTAAGGAGGCTGCTGAAATCACTGCAATTGGGTGAAAGGTACACTTTTGGTTCTTTGAAGTGGGGTTGTGTGAGGTATAGGCCTACATCCCCAGTCAGTGTATTACCAGTGGTAGATTGCGGTCAGCGAGCTCCAAGTTTGTAGTAGCAGAGTGTAGTGCCGGCTCGGAAGCAGAGCAATGCACTGCTGTGGACTAGGACCAAAGCAAAATGTATGCCTAAAATAAATTAATATCCATTTTAGGGCACATATGCTATATCTTGAATATTTTTAGCGCTTTGCCTTGTCCTCAGTCAGGCCTTTCGTTGTAACTGATGTTACATTTTCTCATCCGCTTAAATTCCGCATTCGGATACGGATGAGAAAATGTCGTGTCGGAGGAAAGGACTGCCAAGCTGATGACGAGGTATTGCGCTGAAAATATTTATAATACAGCATACACTGAAACGGATATTGATTTATTTTAGGTGGGGCTTCTTTTTAGCGGCTAACTTTAGTTCTGCTCTCGTCCCTGTCCACATTAGTGTACTCCTCTGCTTCCAAGCGGCACTAAGCTTTTGCCGCCACAAACTGGAAGCTTGCTGACCACTATCTACTGCAGATAATATACTGACTAGGGTTTATTACCTCGTACAATCTCACCTGAAAACCCCAAACCATGCCATCAAGATTTGTCCAACACATTTTTAATTGATGAGAAGGAAAATGGTGAACCCTCAACTTCGCAGAAGAAATGGACCAAAAAAAAAAGAACATGAATGATGGTGATTTGAGATCACTGAAATGCTTGGTGAGGTCGCATTGTAAAAAAATGGACAATTGAACTCATGGCTACGTTTAATTGTGAAAATAAGCGCATTTCCACATACGCAATATGTCAAGAATTTGCAGGATTGGGACTATACACCTGCATGGTCACAAGAAAGCCACTTCTTAGTGAGGATAATCAGGGAAAACAACTGTAATTTGTTAGGGAGCATTATTATTAACCTGAGCAGCGATGGGAAATGGTCGTGCGGTCAAATGAGTCCAGATTTACCCCATTCTAGAGTGATGGACACATCAGGGTAAGAAAGGAAGCCCATGAGGCGATGCACCCATCATGCATAGTGCCCACTGTACAAGCCTCTGGATCTAGTGATTCTGTGCATTCAGCTCATCACATCAATAGACTTTTTAATCCCTGTTGGCACTGGCTTATTCCATAATAACAATGCCAGGATTCCTCAGTCTCTAATCGTGAAAGAGCAGCTCGGTGAGCGTGAGGAATCGTTTTCACTCATGAATTGGCCACCACAGAGTCCTGACCTAAGCCAGATGAAAATCTGTGGGATGAGCTGGAGAGGGCTTTACGGTCTGGTTTGACTCTCCCGTTGTCAATACAAGATTTCGGCCAAAAATAAATGCAACTCTGGTCAGAAATAAATATTGTAGCAATGCATAACAATGCCGCAACAAATATGCGCCGCGACCAAAATGAAATGCGGTGCAACAAAACATTAGTGTGTACCACTTTTGTTTGGGCTGGCAGTGTACATCGGTAATTTCTCAATTTCCATGTCAAATATTTATGTCTTGTCACATCTGGCTAGGAATTCCATTGAAAATAAAACATTTTACCATTGTGCTCTCGTGCTGTCGTGACTTCTGGGTTTGTCGCCTGCAGTCAACTGAGATCCATATGAACACGGCATATTGGATAATTTCAGCCTCAGAAACATAGCAGGTGCTCCCTCCTGTCCAATTAACATGGACAGGTTGTTTTACAGTCATCTGCTGTCAGTATCTATTTACTGACACTCGGGGCTGCAGGGTTTCCTGCGGTGATTCTCTTTCCATATTTAAAATAGTCAGTTTGTAGGTTTTAACCCTTTCAAAATTTTTCCCTTAAGTTTTCCCCTCAGCAGGTTCAGAGTCAGAAAAGGCAGTTTTATTTGTGTTGTAGGACAATGAGCCTCATGCAAGAAGCGATACAAGAACACATTTTTTCTTATTTTTGTTTGTATCCCCAATTTTTTCTTATTTTGTACTTACCCATTGATTTCTTGGATGCACCAATGTTTTCTTATTTTTGCTCTTCTCTTCAGTAAGAGAGAATTTTACGAGTGGTCGAGAGCACTCTTACCGAGATAAGAGAAAACAGAAAACTGTTATCTCTGTCTACAAATTGCTTGTCCAATGTACGGAAACACAAGTTTTAAAACCTCAACATAAAAAATGCATCATATAATCAAATTTTGATTGTTTTATGTTTTTGAGAAATTATAATGATTTAATTATTTAATTCTTGGGCTAAAGAGTTTGGCCAGTTGATCCTAATTAAGACTAAGCTATAAAAACCCTTAGATATTTGCATGCGTTCTGCTTCTGAATGGCCTACCTATTGCTGTTGGACGTTTTGGCCATCCAGGCCTTGCGCAGAGAGCGCGTTTATAGAGATTGTGCGGATCTGTTTGCTGAGACAGATGAATGGCTACTCATACCAAATGTGAAAGCAACCATACTTGAGCACGGAAGATTATTGTTACGGCCTGTTCTAACAAATGCAGCGGCGAAAAGATGTCTCTATTCAAACGAAGAAATTCAATGCTTGCTCGAAATGTAGGCGGATGAAAACATACAATCACAACTGGACACTACACGCAAAAACTCTGAGATTTATGGAATAATTCGTGAGTAGTTACATTCGCGTGGTTATCACAGAATAATAGATCAGTGCCGTGACAAACTAAAGAAAATGCGGCTGCGATATTTCAAAGTGTGGGACGCGGTGCGAAAGTCTGGCAGCTCAAGTTATGAGATAGAGAGCCTACATTTTTGTGGTGTGAGGCAGTGGACAGCATAATCGGCCAGAAACGCAGGGGCAAAAGAATTCCGCATGCAACATCCACCAATACCGAATGTAATCAGTACATTTTTGGTTTACCTTGATGTTTGGGTGCCCAGAGAAAGATTCGGATGTGTAAAAACATCATGCATTCAGTAAAGAAAATTTTGAGTTTAATTTTTCATGCTGCTATACGTGGTAATCCATGTTACAGATGACACCCCGGGTTGCTAGGGCACGCGCAGCATATGCATTCGCGATATAAATATTCGATAGTAATATTCTAAGCCCCCTTCTCAATCATAAAACCCCCTGAAATATATTGGCGCCTCCTTTTAAAATCGTTCTCCATTTAAAACTACCTGGGTGCATACTGCAACACGCTGTATCAGAATTTTGACATGTATGCAAGTGTACTCGGGTATGTTACAATATTACTGGTGTGAAATCTGACCAGCAGGGGGAGAGGGGAGGGGGGACAATCGTACTGTGGCACGGTACGGAGCAATCGTACCCAGTGGCGGCCTTAAGCATCTGGGGGCCCGTTTCAAAAGCAAATGTGGGGCCCTATGATACAAAAGAGCTTCATAATTTTGCTAGATGAAAGCTTACACCTTAGCCTCTTCAGTGAAATGTTACCTTTTCTGGTTGAAACTTGATGTTTATTTGTGATGATTTATTAAAATATTGACAATAAAAATATATGCGTGTGTAAATGTGATACATTTCTCAAAAACGGTTGAACCATAGGTAAGGCTGCCTATGATCAAACCTAGAGTGAAAGCGCCAAACATGGCACTTTTTTGATGTCCATGTAAAAAGTGAAATAGTTCACTTTTTGTTTTTTTTTTTATATTTAAGTGTGTTCTATTTTATTTTATTTTTTTTCTGTGCATAATAGACATGTGTAGGCTATGTCTGACAGTCAGCATACGTCCCTATCGTCGTTTTGTGTATTGCGGTGACATTTAATAAATTGTCCTCAAGGTACTGGTTTCTGACTTAGATTTTACATTTAGCACTCTAGAGAAATAAAAAAAGTTCCCTTAACCCTAATAATCCTTCAGGATGTAGCAAATATATAGTGCATTAGGGCAAAAAAAAAAAAAAAAACTCTAACCTACAGGGATTGAGTGGGATTTTTGTGTCCCCCAAAAAATGACCTTTTTAAGAAAAGTTTCTGACTTAGATGTATTTTTAAAAAACTGTAAAAGATACAGCCAAATGCAATTCAGGTATTGTTGTTGGCCTAAATCAAAGTGGAAATCACTGTTTAGATCAATTATTTATTGAATAACGACATAGCTACAGCGCGTGGAGCATTTTGGTCAGTTTCTGACTTAGGGTTTCTGCCTTAGATTTCTAAGTCAGAAACCCGGGCATCTCAGGCAGAAACCGGGTGTATTCGGCCAAATGTGCCCCCAGTCGTTACACAGGTGGTCAAGGACATGATATTCCATGTTGGTTTGACATGTTAACATGTATTTTAGCCGATTTGATCGAAAATACAAACCCAATTCCAAAATAGTTGGGACAAAGTGTAAATTGTGAATAAAATCAAAACGCAATGACTTTCAAATCAC
Organism: Gymnothorax javanicus; assembly: GCA_029692085.1. Lineage (NCBI taxonomy): Eukaryota > Metazoa > Chordata > Actinopteri > Anguilliformes > Muraenidae > Gymnothorax > Gymnothorax javanicus. The sequence continues at coordinate 95,198,924 of CM056202.1, read as the reverse complement.
ACCAGCCAGTATTTTATTCACAATAGAACAGAGATAATGTAGCAAATGTTGAAACTGATAAATTTTACAACTTTATCCACAAAATAAGCTCATTTTGTGCATAAAAATGTAAAATGTCTCAGTTTCAACTTTTGAAATGTTATCTATGTTCTATTGTAAATAACATATTGGCTCATGTGATCTAAAAGTCATTGCATTTTGATTTTATTCACAATTTATACTTCGTCCCAACTATTTCGGGTCGGTCGGAGGCCCGACATTGGACTGATTAGCCCACGCTCTCAGTCAGAAACCGGGATCTCAGGCAGAAACTGACGCGGGGCGTGGCGGCTGCTGTGGCCGCAATCGGTGGCCAATCAGTCATGAACTTGTTCAAAGAACATGCATAGGTGGTCGGGACACCAGACAACACCTACAACAAAATAACAATAACTAAAAGACAGAAACATGCAATCATCATAAAAAACTCCCGGGGCTCAGGCTAGGGGAACCTACGACCCACAATAAAAAAAAATAACTGTCAAGCAGCCTGTCCACCAACCTACAAGTGGCATCTTCCATTGGTAGGTGATCAATTACCTACTTGAGACTCTTATTCTATCTATTAGTTAAGTATTATGGCAATAGCAAGTCAGTCGGGTTGAGTTTGGTGCACTTTGACTGGTTTCTGACTTAGTCGCGGTTTCTGACTTAGATTCGGTTTCTGACCGATATACCGATATTTTGAGCTAATAGACACCTGTTCTGGTTTGGTATTGCCTAGGCTACATACTTTTAAGCCATAAGGAGTGTTTCTAGGAGATTTTTGAGTTTTGATATAGGTTTTTATTACATTTTTCAGGTATTTGCGGACCAGAATTTCTTTTTTTCAGCAGCGACGGGATCCCGAGGGAAAAAAATCATTGTAGGGTTTCTAATTTCAGATGATATAGGACATCACTTATATACAATTATAACACTGATTGGAGGCTTAAATAACTTTATTATCTCTAGTTATAGGCCTCTGGATGGATTATAGGCAAACAGTAGGTTTTTGTGTTTCTGCCTTAGACGAGCAAGGGTATAGGGAAATGCGTATAACTCACCAAATATTCCACCAATGACCATGATATTTGGTATTCAGAGAGTAGACATATGCCTTTATCACACCACTGACAGCATAGGGTTGCCTGAATTAATTTTACACATTGTGTTAGAGAGCAGTTTGCACTCGCGCAGCAATTTTGCAGCCGCACGCAAAACATACCCCGACTTCAGGGCCATGGCAGGGTTGACAATCCCAACAGCATATTACCTATATACCATTTTTCCATCAGCTATACTATCCTTCTATACATATCAGGGCATTTTGAGAAGATATAGCAATATCTATGCATGTATGAGGCTTTAGAGGATATGCATGTCTTGAAACTAAGGCAGAAACTCGGCCCAAAAAATGAGTTGAGGGACCCAACTTTGACCAGGTACCACGAAAAAATGAAAAACATCGCCGTCGCACGGCTTTGGAATATGATCCCACAACACCTATAGATTAAAAAACCACTCACAGCTAAGCTCTATGGGTACTTTCATTACTTTTCAGTACCTGGGGGGGGGTGGTGCACATTTTGTGAGCCTGGTCCATATATATATATATATATATATATATATTTTTTTTTTTTTTTTTTTCTTTCTTTTATTTATTGTTGTCAATGAGGAGATGTCATGTGAATATCCATTTTGATGTGTTTCATGCTGGTGAGTCGGCTGATCTATTGACCCTGGGTAGAATAATTTGAACAGAACAAACCATTGTTTGTGGCTGAGTTGGGTTAAGGTTAGGGTTAGGCACAGGGATAGGGATAGCATTCCCTATGAGTTGGGTTAAGGTTAGGTATAGGGATAGGGATAGCATTCCCTATGAGTTGGGTTAAGGTTAGGCACAGGGATAGGGATAGGGATAGCATTCCCTATGAGTTGGGTTAAGGTTAGGCACAGGGATAGGGATAGGGATAGGGATAGCATTCCTTATGAGTTGGGTTAAGGTTAAGTACAGGGATAGGGATCGGGATAATATTCCCTATGAGTTGGGTTAAGGTTAGGTCAACAGTGTCATGGCTGCCACCTTTATAAGCTTGCCGCATGTATAGACGGTCTAGAAATTAAAGTGTAAATTCTCTTAACTGGATGTACGCTCGACGTTTTCCACACCTGAATATTTCACTTGGAATCTAAACATTAAGGTAAGCCGAAAAAGTTGTGATTTTTTTTCGATTTTGCTGGAGGTTGTGTGTGGTACTCTTACCCAACGTTGTTTCAATGTTGTTTCAACGTTGAAACAAATCTTGTTCAAATTTCAGTGTTGATTTGAGATCATTTTGTTAACCTTTTTACAACCATCAGAGTTCAACGTTGTTTCAGTTACGTTTCAACGTTGAAACGACAACTGACATAATTTCAACCATATTTCAACGTTGAAGGTCGGTCGTGTGCCGGCTGGGAAGTTTCTATTTTCCTTTGCGCCAGATTTCTGCTTGGATGAAAACAGCCAATTAAATCGTCCTGAAAAACATTTTAATTTTATTTGCATAAATCTCTGTTGTCTGGCTGTTTTGATGGAGATATTGTTTTCTTGGTCTTGTTATATTTGTTCACCCGCTTTGAATTTACATGCGCACTACACCACACTCATTTGTAATTCCTTGTTGCCTGGGGTTGGCCTCCCAGAAAATCCAAAGGTCGTGAAATATTTTGCTCTTACTGTCATTTTCCTGGAGCTCTGTGTGGGTTCTGCAGTTGATGCAAAACTGCTGTTTTTGCATGTATATTAAGCGATGCATTTGAATTATTCATTGTATTAGACCATCGTCATGTTTTATTCTCTAGTTTGCAAGGGAGCGTTATTGAATTCAGCGCTTGAAAAAATTACTTCTGAAAAACAAAAAAAAAAGAAAAAACGGAAAATGAGCAGAGAACAGAAAATTATTCATGAATTACTTTCAATGTGTGCTGGAGCTCAAGGCGACGGGAGTTTTGTCTTTACTCAATTATGGGCTTTAAGCGGGATGCGGTCATTAATGGCACCTCGTTACACGTGTAGAGTAGAACGCTGCAGGTGCAGTTTATAAGAATTAAGGCTCATAGGCGAGCTGCCCCCCGAATTCCTTATATTCCAGTCCAATATGGTACATACTGTAAATCGGAAACTTCCAGGCTGCGTGAGGAAAACGCTTGCGTCAACTGACGCTGCGCATGTGCAGCTGTTTTCATAAAACAAGCGTTCGGTGAAGAAATGTGGCGGAAATTGGCATTTGATCACTCTTGTCATGAAGCATTTTCTTCCCCTTCAAAGATGCTTCCCCCTTACCCCTAATTTTGCTGATGAAAGCACTGCTGCTATATGCAACAATTAGATGTAATTGTGATTACACGATTAACTAGGTGTTTTAATACTCTGTCGGAATTACTTACGTTGGCTGCATGTTTTAAGAGGATGGATCTGCGCGCAGGCGTCTTCTACAGCTCTAACAATCAGCACCTCAAATCAATACTCGTTAATGTACAGTGATGGAGGTTTTACTCATACCAGAATGGAAATCTGTAGTCCATGGGATCGCCTAGTTCATCAAGCTTACGAGGTAAGACACACCTATGGGAAATATTACAGCCCTTGTGGAAATCCAGAGGGAATGATACTTCTCTGAAAGTAATATCCCCAATGCCTACACTTTGCTGAGCAATTCTTTTGTCTCATGGTTGATACTTTGATGAGATATGACAAATATTGATAAATGTGTCATTTATTGTTTGAAAACCTAAGCGCTCCAAATGCTTGAATTACGACATGAAACATCTTTAAGCATTTTTGTATTTGTTTCTCATAATTTACTATAATATAAACAGTTATATTGAATAAAATAACAAGAACTACTTGCGTGATGAGTGATCTTCAACTTTTGAGTGTTACCGTGAGTGTGTGTGCGTGCGTGCGTGCGTGTGTATGTGTGTGTCTTTTTGCAAGCACATGTGTGTTCCAGCTGCGCTGAGGCTGTCCACAAGAACCCAGTCAGCTAAGAATTTGGAGGATGATATTTATGGCGTGAAATTACCCTGTAAATTTTTGTTCTGCGATGACCGACATGTGCGCAAGAGTTGACCTGATAAAGGCTCAATGGCTAATTTGGAACTGATACAATGCGTTTCAGTTCAAACAGCTGGTCTGTATGATTCATAATAGGAGAATTAATGATATTGACTGGGGTTGTGAGGCTGGATTGTTGCATTATTGAAGATGGGAGCAGCTGGATGGCCGACGATTGCAGTTCTCCACACTCGTTTTCCTGTTTGTATTAAGTCTTCTGAGTTCCTTTCTTCTCCTTCGCAGCGTTTGTTCTCTCACCCAAGGCATTCACATCTTAATTATGAAAAATAATGAAAGAAATTGCTCAGAAACTGTAGTCAAATTGTCAGAGAATGAAAGAAAGAGAAAAAAAACTTTCATGGAATATAAGGTCAAATGTTTCTTTCTGCCGCGTGGCTCCATTTTCTCCCCACATGAGTGCTTTTAATGGCTCTGTGACTGACATTAATATGGGAAGGGAAGGCTGTACTTATACCATTAGAACTTTGAAAGAATCCGCAGAACGGAAAATCTGTTCAAATCAGTGCGGGCAGATAAAGACTTCTGCCTCGCGTTAATAATGGGGCCGACGAAGGAAACCTGCTGATATTATTGTGCAGGGGAAACGCAGAGGTGACATTTAAATGATTTCCGCGGTCTTTGGCGCGTGTTTATCGTCCCCGTGACTGACGCGCCTTTGCGCTCGCGCTCCGTTTTTTTTTTTTTTAGCTCAGTTGTGACAAAAGTGCAGAGGTGATGGCCTGCTCTGACTGTCGGAAATTCTCAGGCCTTCCGCCCTGTTGTTTTGTGATTATTTTAATGCTGTCACGCATTGATCCTATATTCAAAGCTGACATGCTGCAAGATAGTGGCTCAGAATGATTTCGGGGTTGCACAGAACGACCAAACAGTCACACACAAAGTGACAATAGTCGTCATAGTAACACAGAGTGGCACGGAAGGACACAGGATGGTACTTTGACACAGGATAGAAAAAACTGACATGGATAATAGCCAAATCTCATGTCAAGTAAAAAGACGGTTGCCACGTACAGGATACCTTTTTCCCCTCATTTCAATTATCAGAAAACCACTTTTTTTTCTTCATTGTTTGCATCATCTGATGCTATGCCACTTGAAGGCTAGTTTTGCTCCACAACAGGAATGTGAAAACGTGTCTTATAATGATACAACATCTTTTGAAATTCCTACAGATGACATTGTGGGGTGAAGTTGGATCAGTTTTCTGAGAGGCCATGGTTAAACCAAGTACATGGGTATGCATGCGGAGCTTCCATCTTTGAAAATCTGATGATTTTTGAGAAATTCAACCAAAAAGTATTCTGTTTAGCTGAGAACGAGTGCCCCTATGACATCACCACTACATGCAGTGCTGCCGATGTCGATCGACAAATACAGGAGCCTGCTGGAATGCATACATTTTTAATTATGTTCTTATGTCGTTAGCTAGTGAGCAACTACTGCAGCTACCTGCATTATCAGTCAAGGTCTTTGGTTGCAACATCAAGTATCTTGCTGCATGTCAACCAAGGTGCCTATTCTCTCTGTAAAATCATCTTGTCATTAGACTGTTAACAAGATAAGCTATCAAGCTTGATAAGATAAGATGAGATAAGATACATTTTATTGTAAGGCTGAATGACCTGGATTCCACCCCCAGGTCCATTGACCGGTAGCCTGACAAGCCAGAGTATAACATCAAAATGTATAGTCTGGCCACAACCGATAGACCGGGCTCAATCCTGGGGGCGGAATCAGCAGTTGTCTTTCAAACTGCCTCTGCACCCAATAGGATAGCGCTACGACCAATCAGAGCAATGAACAAGGTGACGTATTCAGAGCGACGGAAACGGGTGAACGGGGGAGTAAACTTAGAAGGGATACGGCTAGTTTTGGAGAAGTACATTTTAAGGTTAAGATAACCACTGTGACAACATTAATGACTACATCAATATGGCAATACATTCAACATCACAAAGCAATTAGGTCTGATCAAACTATCCATCTGCACTAGCATCCATCCCCGTGGTCCTAATATATAAGCTACTTAACAAATGTTAACACCGACAGCAGAGGAGGATAGAAGAGGAGCATTCCGACTTTCAGTCTGCTGTGATTATAATATCACAATGGGGCTGTGTGTAAAACAACTGGCTGTACATTCAGTTCACATTACTTGTAAATATAGAATATAGACTGTATCGCTTACGTAGTTTACTTGATGCCTCTTATCATTTGTAAATGAGATGTATGTACCTCTTCCACCACGATTCCTCGGAGGTTATCTCGGAAGACCTTGGTAGTCAACATGTCGCGCCACTTCCTCTGCATGAGCCAGGCTTCAGGACCACCGAAGACCAACTGACAATGGCCATTTCGAATTTCCTTCGATTTATGTACACCAAGTTGCATGGCCATGAGTCCAAATTTAGTCGCGTCTGTGACCTGGTCCTCCATAAGGGCGATCAACCGTGAGACTCCAACCACCAGTGGGTTTTCACTGACTCCCATTTGTTTCGCTACCAGCAGAGCCAGCTGGTAAATTAAACTTTTGCCATATCCCGTTGGGAAAACAGCAAATACATCAGTCTTTGAAACAAATGACTTGAGTGCCTTTTTCTGCTCATCTTTCAAAGACAGTGACGTGCGGTCGGAGGTTAGTTTGGTGAGGCAGAATCCTCCCCTTTGCTTGATTAGCAATCAGACGATTAACTAATTTAGTAAGACTATTCGGCAGAATGACGGGCCAGTTTAAGTTTCCGCGGCGTTATTACTCAGTACATCGAACCTGAAATGCTCACGAAACTGCAGATTTGCGCGCACTTGCTTACAGGAAGCCAGAGATGTGCGGCGAGGTGAGGCAGTGACCTAAACTTTTATCACAGGATTTTGTGAACCTGTTCCCACGTACTATTCCTGATTGAAAATCAAAACAATTAAGACCAAGCCTATAGGAAGCCTGTATACTGATAGAGGAGATAATGACAAAAAGATTCATTCACGTATACGCTTCAATTCGAGACTGCAAGGATGGAAATCTGAATAATCAATTAGGAAAAATTCTCGGCTCTCGGTAATTCTATATATCGTTTTAACATTTTTTAATTGAATTATGAAAGAAGACTTAAAATAAACGCCCGTTTTTTTTTTTTTTTGGGTGTAAAATCTGCTGTCTAGTGAGCATTTCAGGTTCGATGTACTGAGTAATAACGCCGCAGAAACTTAAACTGGCCCGTCATTCTACCGAATAGTCTTACTAAACTAGTTAATCGTCTGATTGCTAATCAAGCAAAGGGGAGGATTCTGCCTCACCAAACTAACCTCTGACCGCATGTCACTGTTCAAAGGAAAGCCCAAGTCTAACTCTTCCTAAGTCAATGCCAAAGCCGATTCAAACGACTGGGGTTCCTTTGCCACAGCCATCTCAGTTGTTTTGCACCGTCGCAGCGTTGTCGTCATCGTGCTAAGCCCGCCCAACGACTCTCTACAAACATAAAGCGTTGTGATTGGTCCGACCAAAGCTTGGTCGGACCAATCACTTGGTAGTACTGGGGCCCTATGGCTTGGGGCTAGACGTACCGGCTGAGCAAAACTATTTGCTACCGCTAGGGTACTTCTAGATTTCTAGGCTTATTGACAGGCTCTTTGTGCTTGGTTTTTTGGGGGTCCAAGGGGTGGGTATTCAAATCACCCCTTTGCAATCCTGAGAGTGGGTCAGTCTGATCTTATTAACACACTTTGAGATGAATATTAAGTTTGTTAACAAGATAAGTGTTGTGTTTTTGCTCTGTTTGTCTGCCTATCTAGTGCATGTTTAGTTCCTGCCATGGTTCTGCCATAGCCATGCCCATAGTTCTTCTATGTGTCCTTGTTTATTCATGTGTCTTTCTATCTTCTAGCTCCGGTCCAGTCTGCCAGTTGGGATCCACCTCTCCTGTCCACGCTTCATGCCATGTTTTGTTCCTGCGTGCTGCACCTTTCATTGCTTTGGTTTGGCTGGTGGTGTTTCCACGTCCTTCACAGCTGTTCTGAATCTGGGGCTGTTCTACGCTTGATTACCTCTTGATTGTTTTTACTCATTAATAACATTTACTAACTCACACGGGAGGTGGTTCTTTAGACAGGCACACACTAATCCTTACTAATTTAGATAGGGTATCGATTGGCATGATTTCCCCCATTTGCCATTTTCTAGATCTCGTTTGCTTTGCTGCTAACAGTCTCACCCTTCCTTCTCTGCTGCATCTTACACTGGTCCTGAAGCTGAACTCGCCCGTTCTCTTAATGGGCTCGTTAAGCCTTACTGCTTGTGCTCCTTGTTTCCCTGATCCCGCCCCTGAGCCCTTATATTCTGAGGTGGAGCTCCAATCTGGCAGATGGATCCTTGTTTCGCTACAGTCCTGTTTCGCCCATGTGGTGTTCAGTGCTTCTCTAGTTCTCGTTCTTTGCCATAGTCTCTGTGTCTTGTCTTCACCATTTTATTATAAGCTTTGTAATTCCCTCCATTTTTATCAGCTCTTTGAGTGTAGTTTTTAGTTGGCCTTTGTGCCCCCTTATCTTCCCCGATTTAGTAATTTCTGTTCACATTTTCAGCTCCTTGAGTGAAGCTTTTTGTTGGCCCTCGAGCCGTGTTTTATTTGTGAGTTATTTAATAAAACCCCTTTATTTTGGATTTACATCTCGCGCCTGGTGTTTCCCATCGCCGCGCCTAACAATAAGCTATCAAGCTTGTAAGGCTGAATGGCCTGGATTCCACCCCCAGGTCCATTGACTGGCTCTTCGTGCTTGGTTTTTTGGGGGTCCAAGGGGTGGGTATTCGAACCACCCCTTTGCAATCCTGAGAGTGGGTCAGTCTGATCTTATTAACAGACTTTGTAAACACAGAGGAATGGTCAAGGCAAGATTTTCATCGCTTCAATGGGTGGTACTGGTACTTGTAAATTAGTTTTGTGAGCAAATTTGTCTCATTCCTTTATGCTTTTCTCTTCCTCACTACATTTCTTTGGCATTTCCTGTAAGCATCTCTTACCCCTGGTGGAAAGGCTTGGGTCAGAAAGCAAGAATCCCCCTCCAGAACTTTGCTCCAGCCACCATGATCGACTAATCAGCACGCCCACACTACCAGGATAGCGGCTATATTCATTGTTGTCAGAAAAGCCTGTGACTTCAACTTTTTGACTTCTGGATTTTACACTCGTGTCTTGACTTACTCTGGAGGGGGCAGTAGAGAGTCTGTTTTTTTGCATTCTCTGAAAAATGATTCCTTGGCTTGTGACCTTACAGCAACCAGAGGTGGATAACCCAGGTTTGGTAAGTCTTCCCCAGGATTTTGTTCAAACCCCCTGGATTAGCTAATCAGCACAACCCTTCTCACAGAGGCCTAATCTAATTTGTGAAAACAGCTGTCTGAGCTCATGGTTTGACCTAAAACACGGCAGGATTACGCCTTCCTCACCTCTGAAATGTGCTCCTCTGATTTCAACCCTTTTCATTTTTACATAGAGCCCATTTCAGGGAGTTCCCGATAACGTAGGTTAATGAACAGGACCACTCCCAATGCGCCTTCCTATTCGTCCTTACGCCTATATATACCACCTACATTCCCACAATCCCCGCTCGTCTCGTTTCTACATGGTTTACTCATAACCAGACAGCCCAAACGCTCAGCAAGACTTTGCTTACCCGAAGTATGGAATCCGAAATCCTACTGAGTCCCTCGGACGCAGAATTTTTCCAAGACTCCGATGCTCCCCCTGTGGCGACCTCCGAGGCCGTTCTCCCGTTCGAGCTCCGATTCGCAGGAAGGCCAGCTAACGGTGTCCAGCACTGTTGCCAAGCAGCAGCGCCTCTCAACAACCCTGGCGCTCAAAAGTGAGGGCCTGGGGCTCCCCAGCAAGGCTTACCACAGCTCGCACTTCAGGCTCACCTGAAGCTTCACATTGGACTGTCGCCAGACTCCAGGGGGCACTCAAGCAGAAGAAAATCCCCTTCCACCGCTCCGACAACAAGGCCAGACTATTAAAATTATTCACCGACTCCCTCGGCAACGCAGCTGATCCTCCCCGTATGCCTGCAGCAGACCAAACAGCTCTTCTGGGTTCCGCCATCGGCGGCCCCCACGTGAACGTTACCACGCTCGGCGTCGTCCTCTCCGCTCCAGATTTGGCGGAAGCCATTCCCTCCGCAAGCCAGCCAGTTCCCCCTGTGCCTGGTCCCGCCGTTCACTACCCCTTTGGTCTCTTTTCGTCCCCTTTTTTTCGCCCCTGTGTTCGCAGGCTGCACTTTTGCCCCGTGCACATGCGTCCCGTCTGCCCCCCATCCTTTCCGCCGGACGAAACCCGGCTTCTGCGGCTCCCTCAGCCCACAACCCAATTCTCCAAGGCTCCAGCAGTTCTGGTGTTTAACCCACCAACACCCGGAGAAGCACCCGTCGTTGCTTCACCTGCTCTCTTTCCCACTGCATTATCTTTCCCCTTCCCCGTTTCCCAATGTTATTAATTCTGTACTTCCTTCTACAGATCTGCCCCTCCCACCAACTACTTCGGCCGTCCTCACGCAGTTTCCCTTACTACACTTTCAGTACACTCTAGCCACCGCCCTACCTCCCATACGCCCCTTGCAGCCTATTCCAAACCCTTCCCCATTATCCCCCGTTCTTAGACAACAGATTTTATCCAGTATGTATGTCGATCTGGCCCAGCTCATTCAACCATCCTTTCCGCATTCATATTTCAGTCACGAAATCCAAACCATCCTCGGTCCCGCCCAGCTCAAACACACAACCCCCGCTCGTTCCAGGGAGCTCACTACATTTAAGTTCGCATTCACCCTTTCACTCTACCGGGACACAATCCGCCAGTCCTTTCCTCATCTGAGGCAAGAACTGGACGATTACCTTACACCCGTTCTCGATCTCGCTTTATGCTTCGGTGGTATGGTAAGCGATTGCCTGTTGGCTACATCGATGTAATTGATGTGACTCCGCGAGGATGACAGTCTGCAAACAATCCGAAACTTTCGCTGATTTTGCAGCAATTATTTTCGCCATCACTCAGCTGTGCATCATACCTAACAATGCCATTTAGCTGTTACTTCATTCAGACTGTAGAATGGATTCTCATGGCTTATTGCTCAATGTGCCTCGCAAACTAATCTATGCAAATCCGTGTTGTTTCATGAGCTACATGAGCACAAAAATTATAAAGACTTCTTGATATTTTTCGTAGTCACCGATGTGCGGAAGAAAATGCCATATAATTTTGTAGTGCAAAATATAACAAGGCTTTCAAAAATAAATTAGATTTTTGTCGGTTCGACCAATTAGTCTGAGCAACTCTGAGCAACTATATATGTACGTCGTGTTCTTCGCTAATTAAATGTCATACAATTATGGTGCTGTTGAATGATTGCAATGTTTATTCCAAAGTTGTCAAATCATTACAAATGCTAATGCACTTTGTCTCGCCGGCAAGCATTCACGGACACTGCACGCGTATCCACCTCACGGCCTCTTGCAGTGGTGCAGCTCTCTAGCGTTTCGCTAGCGCTTAACTATGCGTGCACTTTGCCTCGCCAGCAAACATTCACGGATACTACGCGTATCCACCTCACGGCCACTCGCAGTGGCGCAGGTCACTAGCGCTTCACTAGCGCTTCAGTTATTGGTGCACTTTGCCTCGCCGGCAAACATTCTCAGACACTACGCGTATCCACCCCACGGTCACTCGCAGTGGCGCAGCCCACTAGTGCTTCGCTTAACTATGTGTGCACTTTGCCTCGCCAGCAAACATTCATGGATACTACGCGTATCCACCTCACGGCCACTCGCAGTGGCAAGGTTCACGCTCTCGGCCGGCTTTCAGTCTCGCAATCCACCATTCTGCCTCGCCTGCACACCGTCCATCTGTCATCTCCACGCTCAAGCACGTTGATCCGCGCAATCCGATTGGCTGCTTGCCCAACAGTGGTTAACCTTTTACTGACTGTCCTTCGTTTCACTACTCATCCGTGTCGCCGGTCGCGGCGCCTGGTTAACTAAAGCCGATATCACAAACGGTTAAGGTCGCCCCACTCGACCCACGTTTTTTGGGGGTTCCTTTGGCGTTTCCTGAAAGGGGCGCCATACTTTGCTGTTCACCTCACCGTACCCCATCATCGTTTCCTCCCTCATTTGGGGTCATGAACGGGCCGCCAAATGTATAACCATACATTATGACAACTCGACCACAGTAGACATTGTAAACAAAGGCCGTTCCCGCTCCCTCTCGTTCACGCCATTCCTCAGGAAACTAACCCTAATTTCTGCAAAACACCTGTTCATGCTCAAAGCTGCACATATTCCCGACCATAAAATGCCATCGCCAACGCCCTTTCTTGTTTCTCCTGGCAGAGATTCAGACGCTTAACACCGCACTCGGACATGCACCCCACTCCAGTTCCTCCGTTTTCTGAGACTGTCTACCCCTGACTCCACAACTCGAGCCATCTGCCGCTTTATCCTGAAAGGCCATTCTAACCGGGTTTGCTCCATGCTTTCCTCATCCCTCGCAGGATGGAAACAATTCAAGAAATTCCACTCAGCCCTTCCCGCCATTCCCGGCCCTCGACGTCATTTCCACCACGAGCTTTATTTCGTACATTCACTCCATACACCACATTCGACCAGCCTCAACACAAGTCTACCTCAGCGGCATCAACCTCTTCGTCAAACTGGCCACTAGATATCCGTGCTCGTCAATTTCCCATTCTTACGTACAAAAACTACTGAAAGGTTTACGTAAACAAGAACCTCCCGCTCTGACCAAACGTTTACCTCTCACTGCAGACCTCCTCTCTCGCTGCGTCCCATTCTCCATCCACGGAATCCACTCTAGAAGCCGTGTTCCTATTGGCCTCCTTAGGTTTCTTGAGATGTTCCGAGTTCACTCTGCTCTCCGCTAATTACAATTCTTCTTGTCACACCAGCCTAAACAACATCTCATTCTACCATTGTTCAAGACAAAGAGAGGTAAAACGGATCAGTTCTGCATTTCTCAGCCTATTTCATATTTCGCCTAGACTCCGCTCTCAGTCCGTTCGAGCCAATATCAAACTACGTCAGCTCAAGGTACAATAACCACGCTTCTCCCCAAGACCCATTATTTACAACCACCATGGGGCCGTTGCCACTCACCACAGGTTCCTCTACCATTTCCGTCATGTTCTAATTAGATCCAATATTCCGCCCAAATACTCCTCCGGGCATGCCTTTCGCTTCGGCTCCGCCACTACAGCATCCAAGCAAGGAGTTCCAGACCACATATTTAAAATCCTCAGCCACTGGACATCAAACTCTTACGCAAGCTATATTCGCAATAATATTGATGATGTACGGAGAGCCCATCTCTCGCTGATTCATTAGCACCTTTTGGGGGCTTAGGAGCCACACGGACTCCGAGAGAGACGCGAGCCCCACCCTGAGTCTTGCAGCCTGGGGCTCCCAATGTTCGCACAATCACAGACCAAGTCCATACAACATCACATTCGCCCCGATCTCCTATCCATCGTTCCATCAAATACTTTCCTCCACTTTGGGAGTGGTCCAAAGCTCATTAAATTATTGTTGTGCAAGTTTGACTATTCCTCGCCTGAATCATTCAGACCGAAGATAAACCTTCAAATCATGTCAGGTGACTCTTTCAAAAACTCTTATTTCCATTGGACCAGGGAAGATGGCTCTTCTGGAACCTTTATATTTTTTCCTGAGTTGAATTCTTATCTTGCTCTGGGATTTCTGAGATGAAACAAGTGACCATAAAAGCAGATGGCAATAGTATGAGAGGTGGAATGAATGCCTTTCTTAATTATTTCTAAAACTGGCCCTAATCTAGACTTGCACCAAAATTCTAAGCCGTGTCCAGAAGCCATTGAGTGGAGGTAGATATTTTGTGACAGGCAGACCCATCATGGGGGGGGGTGCCCTGGAACTGTATATTATTTTCAGGAGAACAATCACTGCTTTTGGGGTTGAGCTGTGAAGCAGTGGTTTGCTTGACTGGCAACTGTACAGCTGCACCTGGAGAGATGAAGTTGGGAGGGACTCTGATGCTGGGCCCTTGAACAAGGCCCTTAACTCAAAAAAACTGCTCCATGCTTCTATTAGCTACGACATTGAGAAATGGAGGATAGACGGACTCCAGACGATGTGTCGCGGACACACTCCAGATGTCAGGCAGACGGGCAGCTGCGCTGTCACAGGTTTCAACATGTCAGAGGGCCCAGATTCACATGACAGATTTAATTTTTTTTTTTTTTTTTTTTTCTGTTTGCTGAAACAAAACACGCTGTCCTCTGCATATCCAGCCAGGCACAGCTGATGTCATTTTGGTCTCTCTCTCTCTCTCTCAAAAAAAAAAAAAAAAGGCCTGTAATTTGTTTTTTCTTTATTTATTTAATTTTCCTCTAAAAGTCATCTGCTGCTCGCTGTGCTGTTTCAGTAAACGGGCCGTGGCTTTTCCGCAGCTGTAAACAGAGCTGACCGCATCTGTGTAACGGGCGCGCGGAGGAGCGCCGGATAACAAATAAAGCCGCGCATTATCCTGAGCAATAACACGTGTTTGCGAACGCTACCAAACTGTGACCGTCTCTGACTCGCAGCCAAGCCAAACACGGGCTCGCCCCCGTCTGCTCCGGCTCCCATGCGCTGGGAATAAGACCGCTTTATACGGGCGGGTTTTTATGTGATTTAAAAAAAAAAAAAATCACAGCCTGCTTTTTATGACAGCTGGTTTTTTAAGGTGACTTTTATATGACCTTCTGGGGTGAGTTTTAGGGAACGATTATTGGCTCTCTAACTGGCTGCAGCCTTTTATACTTTTTCAAAAATTTTTAAACTCTTTTTCTTCTGCTTTTAATGGTATTTTCCCCTCCTCACTCTGATGTCATTGTTTATTATTTAGTGATTATGACTCATTTAATGGACTATCTTGCTCAGCCCTGATAGTGTCTGGTGCTTATAATTATATGCCTTAATACCAAGGCTTCACTGCCGAGATGTGTCTCAACAGGAAGTGTCATGGGGGATATTTGAAGGACGGCTTCCTGCTTACAAACTGTAAATTATTTTGATTTGTCTTGTGTGATTTTGCTGAGGTAGTGGCACCCAATATTTTAAAAACTTGGCAACACTCAAGGTTCATTTAAAAATACACACACAAAAAAACCCCGGCAACTTTAGTTAGTTTTAGAACCACACATTATATGATTCACATTATTACAGGAGACCATTACTGTTAACTTGGAGGAACCGAGAAGGGAATAATTAACCAGAGGTGCCAACAAACGTATGAGGAAAGAATTAGTTGAAGGGGGGTGGCAGCAATGAACCAGACCATTCAATTGATTTCATTCATCAAAGTCCTTTCTTTTGCAAAAAAAAAAGAAAAGAAAGAGTGGAGGAACCAATCCATTTGTCTACCGGGGAGATACATGAAAAGTGGTTCTAGTGACCTATTTTTCCAGGTTTTTTTTTTTCCGCCTCCCAGTGGTTCTGAGGGCTTTTGACTGGAGAATGGGTCTCCATTGTCTTTACGGCGCGGCCCCCTTTCATTCTGCTCTCGGAGAATAAGAGCCAATCCCTGGGCTTTGCCGCCGCGCCACGGCAACCGTCCGCAGGAAAATATTACCTAATTCCGAGCGCAGAAGAATCCTCTTTTATGGAGACATAAATGACTTAAAGTTTAATCTCTTCCGCTCGGGCGTTATGAAAGAAGAGCAATGCTCCGTTTTACCAAAGTTAAATTACACATTTAAATGGAGAAGAGTAATATACTTAGTCAAAGAGGGTTGAGGTTGGATGCAGTTAATCAGGAGACGGCTTATTAAATTGGACTGAAGTGCTGCTCCCATTTAACCATTTGCACACGAGCAGCAATGGTGCGGTCGGGGATGGGGGTGGGGGGCTGGGGTGTTGTTTTATAATCCCCGCAATCCCAATTCACCCTCCCTCTCCTGCACCCCCAAGTTGCCATGTGGTTGCCTTTGAACTCAAAGTCATGGTAAGACTGTAACAGATGAGAGATGACTGTCGTCTGGCCCTTGCCTTGTGCAGGTGTCAAACTGGTACCTGTGTGAGTCTGTGTCGAGTCTGTGGGTGAATCTTTGGATAGAGTCTGTGCGTGAGTCTGTGTGTGAATCTTCGGATGCAGTCTGGTGTTTAATTTGTGGGTGAATCTTTGGAGAGAGTCTGGTGTTGAGTTTGTGGATGAATCTTTTGAGAGAGTCTGTGTGAGTGAGTGTTGAGTTTGTAGATGAATCTTTGGAGAGAGTCTGGTGTTGAGTTTGTGGATGAATCTTTGGAGAGAGTCTGGTGTTGAGTTTGTAGATGAATCTTTGGAGAGAGTCTGTGTGAGTGAGTGTTGAATTTGTGGATGAATCTTTGGATAGAATCTGTTGTCGAGTTCGAGGATGAATCTTTGGATAGAGTCTGTTGTCGAGTTCGAGGATGAATCATTGGATAGAGTTTGCACGTGAGACTGTCTGTCGAGTACGTGGGTGAGTCTTTCTGGTGTACGGCGTTTTCATCAACATCCCCTGCCACAATCGAATCCCATTTTTGAACCCAATCAAGGTGATGACCAGTAGCATACACACACAAAATTTCATTCATCAAGATGAAGCAGCTTCTGTGAAAACATGTCCCCACGTATCTGACGGACAGACGGACAGAGTGCCGGATAGAGACACGGAAGGACGGGTGGACAGATGAGCTCTATTGCAAAATCCCTGCTCCACTTCGAGTCGTGGTGGGGGATACTAACGATTTTAAACACAGAGTTCTCCTCACAGAATGTGGCCATAGTTTTTAATCAGGATGATGCTGTGATGGGTGTGTATCCAGAGAAACCAGGAGGATATTTGAACATTATTTTTCTCTCTGTACACATCCCAAGCCCCACCTCCTCAGTGCCATCTTTTTGATCTTATCGAAGAGAATATTAATTTGATACTTATTTCTCCAACTCAATTAGAGGATCATTGAGAAACCCTCCTCGTCTGCATTGTAATCCTATTTTAATTTGAGAGGGTTTGGTTACATTGCATTAGTCAGATACTGGGCCAGGTGGAGTCAACTAATTATTATCTTGACTGGGGGGGGGGGGATTTAGAGCCGTATTTCTCAGAATATAAGGGCCTCAAGAAATTCTATGCCCATCAATACACCACGCTCTGTATTAACAGATTAACTCTGTAATTTTGTGCATTAATAATTGGCATTCCTATCGCATTGTTTAAATAAAGATATATGGGGTTGTACATTTGGAAATAAAATGTAAAAATCTTGCTTTACGAATTCATCATTTTTTATGGAATGCCCCAATTATTAGCACACTAAAGAAGAGTTTTACTCTTAACCGAGGCCTTGAGTTATTTTGGACTTGGAATTGAACTTGCAGAAAACTGTATACTTGTGTGCATAAATTACACATGAAAGACAACCTTACAATTGACTATTGTGTTCTTATTTGGTATGTCTGAATAAACGCTGATCTTTCCTTTCTGCTTCATTGAAATATAAATAACCTGAATGCCTGTTTAAGATCAGTACACTTAAAGAAGAGGGAGAATATTTGTGGGTCTGTGGTAAATCATTATAGTACATAAAATAATATCATTATCCATTGGTCTAATAATTTCTTCCTTATTTGTCATAAGGTAATTATAAGTACTGTAAGCACGTGTGATTGTGAATGTGTGCGTTTGTGTGTGTTTGAGTGATGTGTCTGTCTGTGTTTGTTTGTGGGAGTATGTGTGTCTGTTTCTGTGTCAGTTATTGTTTTTGTTGGTGTGTGTCTGTCACTGTGTGTGCCTTTTTATGTGTGTCTGTTTTTGTGTTTCTTGGTGTGTGTTCGTACATGTGCGAACATGTTTGGGTGTGTGTGTGTGTGTGTGTGTGTGTGTGCCCATGCGCGTGTGTGGATTCCCACATGTGACAGTCAGGTGACAGTCAGGACAATGGTTCCATAAATAACAAAAAATAACCTCCAAGTCTCTTTATTAAGTGAATACTGGTGAAAAGGCATGCGGTGACACTGATGACATCATCACAATGTTATCAATGCGTGTAGCCTGCAGTAGACTCGACCGATCTGCACAGGAAGAAAACATTTTGCGTACGTTCCTTTGTGGTCTTCTTGCTCACTGGTATTGTTGAGGATCATATTTCTCATCACCATATTCTTATGATAACCTACACTCATCATATTCAGCAGCAAATCAGTAATCATATTCAGTAACCATATTATGTAAGCAGCAGTAACACACATACACACTCACAAGCAGTTCACACACACATAAGCAGTTGATTTCTGTAGCTTGGATTAACGTCTGTGCAGTTGACTCAATATTTGTTCAGTTGATTTCTGCTTTTATTAATATTTGTTCAGTTGATTTAATCAATATCTTTTCAGTTGATTTCTGTCGCTTTGATTAACATCTGCTCAGTTGATTCAGTCAATATCTGTTCAGTCAGGCCCGGAGTGGCTAATCGGGAGGATCTGGACAATTCCAGATGGGCTGGTTGGGTTTGGGGCTGAGAGGGCCGGTGTCCAGTCGTGAAAAAAGTCAGTATGCAGTGTATACAGTGCATAGGGGCCCCCCCGCATTCCCCGCTCAACAAACTTAAACGTGCAGCACCCGCTCGCAGACCGCCGGTCTGAGGCATGAAACTCCAGGGCTGAAAATGAGTCCCACTCCAGCCCTGTCTTCAGTCATCAGCATTATTCAGCATCATTCATCAGTAATCATATAGTTATGCATGCTTGCTTCTTGTTAGTAGTTTTGATTATAGTAGCACCACTATATGTGTTATATGAAATAGAAATATGTATACCATTATGAGACTGTAAGAGAGGTGTAATCTTCTGGTTTCAGTTCTTAGGGCACGTAGGCAGTGTTTTGGTTTGCCTGCTTTTGGAACGATGTTTGACCCTTTTAAAAGTTCTCTTAAACAATTAAGTAGGCTTGAAGTAGTTATTTTGCAAATGATGCCAACCAATGAGAAAAGAGAAAAGAAGTAAGAAGTAGACATCACGTTATTGAACCATTGTAGCGTGAGAGGACAGTAAAACCGTATTTGGAAGAAGTTTACTGTGATGAAGGTTTAAAGATTCAGTGTGAAAAATAGAATTTCAGTTCTTCTTGCGCAACAAGAACTCGGGTTTGTTCTGGTTCATATTCCTGAATAAAGTCTAATTTTCTGAAGAGTCTGTCTCTCTCCAGTCGTTTGACGATGAGGGGACCTCGGAAACACAAAAACATGTCTGAATGGGAAGCACAACAGTATTCTCGCCATGAACCTCCACAGGCTCAGTGAATTGATTCATGAATGACTATATAGTGTAATGTGATGAGTTCAAGCCTGTAGTCATTTGTATGGTTTCAGTTTATATCATATCAAGCTTCTAGCTGGACGCGGACGATTTGGCTTTGCCTGCGACTCTGTCTTTGCATCTGTGTGCCCTTATCTTGGTAACATGTGTGTAATGTGTGTGTAATGTGTGTGTAATTTGTGTGTAATATGTGGTTCTGTGTCTTCGCCCCGGTGCGTCGTGGGAAAAATAGGGCTGGAGGAATGAGGGCCAGAGCAGGGCATGATGGGAGCTTGAAACGGTCAGAAGGGAGGATCAGGTTTCCCGCAGCAGCTCAGTCAGAAAAGCAACTCATGAACCAGACAGGCGAGCCGCCAGGCATCCACTGACACCACAAATGCGAGCACACACATGCACAACCAAAAGTGCACACACACACACACACACAGATACACACACACTCTTACACACACACACACACACACACACACGATCTGACACAAATACACACAAATGTGCACAAACACACACACACCTACTCTTACACGCACACATACATGCTCTGACACAAATACACACAAATTTACACATACATACACACACACGCACACAGACACATGCACTCTCACACATGCTCTGACTGCCATTCACACAAATGCACACACACACACACACACACGCACACACATACATACACTCTTACATACACGCTCTGACACACATACACAATCATGGGCACATGCACGGGCACTTACACTAGATAAAGGTGGTAGTTGTGGCTGTGTTTGGGTAAGTGTTGGGGTTGAGGTGGTACTTGGCAAGCTGAGGTGAAAGTAACAACTTCCCAGTTTAAATCGTTAAAATATTAGTTTCGTATGCGTATGAATGTGAGTCTAATGTGTAATATCCAAAGACCCACTCCCACCCCCACGTGCTGAATGTTGGGGATCCTGGGGGCGGGGCAGTGCGGGTGATTGGCAGGTCCTGGTATCTCTGCCATCACATGGCTGACTGTGTTAATGACTGTTGCCCCTGGACTGCAAGTGTCTTTGTTTGCTGGGCCACTGTCATAAATATGCATGAGAGGGAAACGGTATGCGTGTGTGTGCGTGTGTGTGTGTGTGTGTATGAAGGGGAGGTTCACTAATTACCAGATCGCTATCATGAATATGTATAGCCGCATCTCTTGAGAAGGGATTGGCTGAAACGCGGTGTAAGCAGACTGTCCCTCTCTCCGTACGCCGTTCGCAGTCCATTGTTCCTAATTTCCACCATCCAGAGAGTTTGACTTTGATGATGAGAGAGACTGAGGACATGTTGCAGGCTGGCTGTCTCTCTGTAGGACTGCCGCATTACTGCTGCACCGCAAAAAAAAAAATGTTTGCGCTCTTTGTTATTTCAATGTGTTTTAATTTGTTGAGTTGACTAAATCCAACTGAATTTTAAATTGTAATTTTTTCAGTTACAAAACAGAGTTAGTCTTGGATTGAGGACTTAACTCATTCAGTGCTAAAGAGACACATGTCCTTCAATATTTCCAAATGTCCTGTTGGAACATAAGTCCCAGAGTTCCTTGCATTTGGGTCAAGTTCATATCATAGTCACAAAAATGACATTATATCCAATGGGTAACTCTGATTTGTGTTACTGTATTGAAAGGGCTAAAACACGCAGTATCGCAGTAATCTAAACGGGTCAGTAATTTTATTTTACTATGTTTGGGGGGGAGGTTTGTCTAATTTGGAGGGGGTGGGGTGGGTTACTGCCGAGGAACTTGGTGCCATCTAGCTTGTGGTTATAGGACCTCGAAAAACCTCGCAGGCCTCAAATGGGCACCCACATTCTGTCAGGACTGAAGAAGAAGAAGACAGGTTCATCAGTTGGCAGAGACGCTCTCATCCATCTGGGTGTCGCCATCGGCCTGATGTCTTATTTCCCTGACGTCCAGCTCTGTCCGTAAACCCCCCACCCCCACCCCCACCCATCTGACTCCCTCTCACACTTTCTCTATTACACAGATAAATCAGGTCTCCCCCCCACCCTTCCTCTAGTCCTTACTCCTTGTTCTTCTCTTTCGTGGCTGTATCCATTTTGTCGTGTCCCGCGGTTTAAAGTTATTATTAACCTTGGAGGGCCGAAGACCCTGTGCAATCTGCCGAAAAACAGCGAGACCCCTTATCTGCCCGGGCCTCGGCGCCAGAATATAATAGATCAACTCAAGTAGTTAAGAGCGGGACGGACTGCCGCGGTCGCTGGCCGCGTTCGACACCTCTGACGCTCCCCGCGCCTGCCAGCCTTCTCGCTGCGGTCGTCTGAACCGACCTTCCGTATCGCCGCTAACGCTGATGGACTGATATTCTCGCCGCACGTATTTGTGTGCTAAACGATGCTCTTGGTTGGAATCTCTGACCTGGACTAGGTCTGTGTTTCGCCGGGTGATGGGCAGATTGTTTTTGTGATTGCCTAGAGAGATGCCGCGTTTGCGGCCGAGCTGACTGTGGTGAATATCAGCAAAGAAATAAGCTGTCCGTAATGTGTACACTGTGAAGATAAACATGTTCTCAAGGATGCCCTGTTCCTGAGCCAAGTTGTGTTTATTGGCATATGAGAGGTGAAGGCCTTTTGTTAGCTCTACTTCTATCTCTCTCTCTCTCTCTCTCTCTCTCTCTCTCTCTCTCTCTCTCTCTCGCGTGTACACCCTGTTCCGCCGCCCGTGTCTGTTTTCTGTCTGGTCCTGTCGCCCCCGTACTGAGTTTATCCGTTTTCTGACAGCTGGGACGCGAGCCCTTTGTATCCTGTGCTGGATTCTGGCCATTATGAGTCGATGTGATTTCTTCATTTGGTCGGAGGCAGATGGTATCTCTCTGCTCTGTGCGACGGCCGAGCAAAGTCCCCGAGCTCGGACTCACCAGGCTCTGCGCTTCGGTCAGGATAAACTCGCCTCAGGTTCCAGCTCCTGAGTTTCATTTATGGGTCTCGAGCAGCATCTGCAGCCACAAAAACTGAAGATCAGCATGAAGGCTACTGTCAGATATTCAACAGATGAGCTCCAGTCAGACACTCAGCACACTGTCTGATTTTAGCCAATCAGTGCATCAGTTACAGTCAGACACCCAACATACTGCAACAACCAGGCAGTCAAAACATCAGCTACAATCAGACACTAAGCACACTGGCTAAAATCGGAAAATCAACAGCCTGCAATCAGACACTCAGCACAGTCTACATTTGGGCATTCAGCACATCAACTACAATCAGGCACTCATGCATGAGCTTCAGTTCGACACTCATCTGATTGGCTACAATCAAACACATCTGACACAACGCTACAATCTGACAGTGAGAGACTCTTTACTTTGGCAAATATCACACTCTTTTCACTTGAACTCCTGTAAGACACTCATCACTTCAGCCATAATCCAACACTCAGCCCTTGAGCTATGATCAGGCCCTTACTGCATCAGCTACAATCAGACACTGGCATCAAATGTATGCGTTAAGATTTAAGATCAGAAACTTAAGCCCTAGGACAAATTTTTGCTTGGATTGCCCCTTAAGTAGGTTCAAAGTCAGAAAAAGCATTTTTACATATGTGACCCCGCCCGTGAAAACCTGGCTAAACTAGCCTGATCTAATTTTGAGATAAAGACCATCAAGTAGTCCCTGTGAGATGTGAGTTTATTGCTGTAAATGATAGGTAAATGAAAGGTTACATATTGGGGTTTTGAAATATAGTGTTCAAAAATTAATTTCTAACAAACATCATACATATTAAAATGAATGAATTTATTGACGCTTAGTTGACAAATTTTTACGGAGAAATACCGGAAGTTGGTTTCCACAAGCCTGGTTTTCAATTAGGAGATAAACCTACAGTTTTTTTCGAACACGAGGTATTTATCGTAGGATAGATACCTGGAAATTGCATTTGAAACCGAGCGCTTGCGCGAGGTTTTCAATGTAAATTTCCAGGTATCTAGCCTACGATAAATACCGAGTGCTCGAAAAAAACGGTTTATCTCCATTGTACCATGACTCTTGTCAACACCCCTACGAAAATATTTTTTATAGCAAAGTTGGGATCAACCACTGGGGGGAGTTTGGAGGTTGTCTGACGAAGAAAGCGCAGAATGGATTGTCATCATTGTGAAATATTTCCTCTAAAGTTCCGAAGTCGAATTTTGAAGTGGGAATGTCAGACGCCATAGCGGTCGCCTTTTTGGACACGGAAATTAATAGCCTACGTTTTCTATTGAAGCGGCTCGATAATCAAGCGAGAGCTCTTCACGCAGCGCGAGGTCTTGACCCAGAGCGAGGTAGTTGACCGGTGAATAGATACCTGGTGTTAACCAATCAAAATGCAGAATTCGCTGGAATGAATGGTAGAATCGGCTTTTAGTTCACCTTCCGCGGATACACACCTGATAGTTTGGGTGTCATTCGGTTTAGGAACTTCTTTTCTACCATTGGAAATGAATGCAGACGATAATGTGCACCATCGTAAAGCAGGTCAGTCGAAGGTATGGCAGAAGAGTTGCGATTTAAGCCGGGTGCGGATTTCTCCATGGATTGGGTCGCAGGCCCGGTGCTAGAACAGGGAATTGGGGGGGCACAGACATGTCCCTTTATGACAGTTAGGATAGTCCTGGCTAGTTCCCAATCATTTTCCTTTATTGACGCGTTTTCCAATTATTGTAATTGGCAACTGAAGACAAGGTTTCTCTCCATATGCGATCTAACAGCGATGAAATCATGGGGTAAATTCAGTAGAACTGAGAATTGGTGTGGACAAAACATCCGTTTTAAACAATTATTAGTCCTGACCTGTTCTCAGTCATTTTCATGATTAACATCAGGTTCACTCCGAGAGCACTCCACACTTAACAGGTGTTGCTTGTTCTCCCCGATTAGGTAAGACGACAATCATTCATCTGGACGCGTATTTGCTTAATTTAAATCAAAGTTATTCAAAATTACTCTCGGTTTTGAACCTGGCACTCAGCAGTGAAATAGGCTATAAAAACAGGCTCAAGCTATTTGTGCAGGTATGCAATTTTGAATAACGTTGATTTAAATTAAGCAAATCGGCGTCCAGATGAATGATTGTCTTACCTAATCGGGAGAACAAGCAACACCTGTTAATGATTTCGGAGTGAACCTGATGTTAATCATGAAAATGACTGAGAACAGGTCAGGTCTAATAGTTGTTTTTAAACGGATGTTTTGTCACCCCAATTCTCAGTTCTACTGAATTTAGCCCATGATTTCATCGCTGTTAGATCGCATATGGAGAGAAACCGTGTCTTCAGTTGCCAATTACAATAATTGGAAAACGCGTCAATAAAGGAAAATGATTGGGAACTAGCCAGGACTATCCTAATTGTCATAAAGGGACATGTCTGTGCCCCCCCAATTCCCTGTTCTAGCGCCGGGCTTGTTGTGTCATATCACCACGGAAATTTCAGAAATGAAGCGTTTGCATTACTATAGATTAACGTCTTGTGAAGCTAACCAGCTTAGTTTGAAGACATGTCATGTCTGCCAAAACTTTGAAATGACCTTAATCGGTCAATATTAGAGATATCAGTTAGATTTTTTTCACAGAATATTCCTTACATGATGAAGAATGACTTTGTGTAAAAAACTGAACATCACTAGAAAATGACTTTAGCTGGGTTATCACAGGCGGGTTCACATATCATAGGACAGTGTCACTCTTCTATACTGTATCTGCTGGTTGCAGCGCTTCACTGAAGCAACATCGCACTTCAGCCGTTTTCACACTGGACGCGAAACGATTTTTTCGCACGACAGATTATATTCAAAGTCAACGCAGTCTTTGCATTGACTTTTAATGTAATCTGTCGTGTGAAAAATTCGATTCGCGTCCAGTGTGAAAGCAGCTTTACATTGAGAGAAATATTCAAACCCAGGACACCATGTTTTCATGGCCACAGCGTTGCAATATATGAAAAATATCTCGAGATTATGCATAAATTTCGACGCATTTTCCTGAAATTCAACAGAAAAACATATTTGAGATTGCTGAAAACCTTGGGATCTCCGCCTGAATTTAAAATAGAAGTTCCTCGGGTTTGAATACAGCAGCTGCATTGGATGAATTTGCATATAAGATCGCAGAGTTTATTAAGTTAAAACATGACCTGTACATGTTGCACAATCTGAAAATTTGAGGCTCAAGTGATTGTCTACAGTCAGTGTCTCGAATCATGTTTTGCAATTTGCTTATGAATCTGAATAATTATGATGAAATGGACCATTTTAATACAGTAAAATAAATGAAGGCCAGCATCTGGCAAGTATATGAAATAAAGACAAGAGGTGGCAGCATTGATATCTATACACTACCTGATGTCTGTAAATATTATTATTGATGTTGATATTTCACTTTCATGCAATTAATGTTGTGATCTTCTTTTTGAACTTGTATGATAATTCATGACACATAAAGGTATTGCCCACTTATCTGTTCTTTAAAGATAGTCATAAATTAAATTGAACCTTATGCCCTGTTAAGCGTACTCATCAGTAACAGCAGTGCGTTTGAATTTAGCGACTGCAGCTTGCGTTTTGAAGGACATTTTCTTTAGAAAGTCATTATGGCTCATAATGTCACTGTGGATAAAGAATCTTTTTTAGTCAGTCAGAATATACTGAACATACAGCTAAATGTGTGGTGGTTGAGCTTAGTGTTCATTGAACTCTAACAGAGTTAATAAGTACAACACGCGGTGTCAGGTGTGCGTACTTCCCACACAGAACAGCGAAGATTGTTCGCTATCATTGTCCAAGACTCTCTTCAGTCACCTTATGGAAGCTCTGGATTCACATTAACTATTTATGTTTCCAGAGCAATTGAAAATGATAAAGATTGCCAATTAATTTGTCATGGTTAGGCGTGCGTTTGTTTGTTGGACCTTTCTTTGTTCTATCGTCCGGGACGATATCGGATTTCTTTTGCATCGAATTGCTTGCTCAGCTGGCTAATTGAGCTGGGGCGGAGTTTTCCGGACATTACATATATGGCCGGGGGTTTGCCACGCCTATCGCTAGAGTGTCTGTTTGTTTCTAGCACTTCGGCCGAAGATATCTCTAGTCAGTTTTCCTAGTGACTTGTTATCTTCCAATTATTTTTTGGAATTGCTTCTTTTAGAAGTTTTTTCTCTTCTCTCTTTATTCTCTCTTGCATTGCTTCTGTTTTGCGGACTTTTGTTCGTCCTTGGAAGCGTGAGTTTTTTCCGGAGGTGTGTACCTCCTTTTGTGTTTGTCTCTTATCGGGGCTGCTCTTTGTTCTTTCTCTCACTGGTCACTGCACCTGGCGTCCTATCACCGCCCATTACATAATAAAAGAAAATATAAATTAAAATTTACATGTTTCTTATATAAACTGAAGCACAGTTCAGACCATTTTAAGACATTATTTTACACCTTTTTTGGCTCTTTTTTTCCCCTGACACCCACACACACTTAATGTTGCTCCCACGGGTATGCGTGATATGGCTTGATACCCACTTCACATGCAAATAAATAATTATATGTATGTAAGTAGCTCACTGAAGTAGCTGTACATATTTGCGTTTTGCATGCGTGTCGAGAATAGAGGGAATTTACATTCACTCAAAGCGGCGGTAAAATGGAAAATACTTCAGAATGCTGGCTAGCGGTGATCATACAGGAAGTAACGCACACACACAAACAAACGAGTGTTCATGTTCATATCTGTACACAGATGATTGATAGGCATTACATGCATCCTGTTGGATGCTCTTTATCATGTGGAGTAGGTTGGTTGTTGTATCAGGTGTGTCGGTGGGAGTGTTGTTAGCGGTGAGTGGGTGATTGTAGCGCTTGCGTGCGTCTCCATTCACTCTGATGGGTTATACACAGTCTCTCACTCTCGCTGCGTCTTCTGGGCTTCAAGTGCTGGAGCCTTAAGTGGATTTCCTGCTAATGGGGCCTACTGTTATCCCAGTCTCTCTGTATGTGTACAACTGTCTCTCTCTCTCCCTCTCTCTCTCCTCTTTCGCTCTCTCTCTCGCTCTCTCTCTCCCTCTCTCCCTCTCTCTCCCTCTCTCAAATTCAATTTTTTTTTTTCAAATTCAAAATGCTTAATTGGCATGACAAAGTTTTACATTTGTGTTGCCAAAGCAATCATAAAACAATAACACATAATATATATTTAAGCAGAATAATTCTTAAAAAAATGTTAAAGTAATAATAATAATAATAATAATAATAATAGAACTTATGCTTGTGTGAAGCAAGAACAGATGTGTGTGTGTGTGTGTGTGTGTGTGTTTATGCATGTGTGGGTGTTTGTGTGTCTGCGTGTGTCCGTGTGTGTGTGTGCAGGAACAGGTTGGTGTTGGGAAGAATTAGTAAGTAGTGCAGGGGGAGATTGTGTGTGTGTTTGTGCGCATGTGTACGTTTTGTGTGTTTGTGTGTGTGTGCGTGTGGGCGTGCGCAGCACAGGGTCAGCACTGTTCCTCAGACTGTGACAGAGGGAGACGAATTGAGCTGCTAAGATGCAGCAGTCTTCATTTTCCCCCTATAAGAAGGGCAATTTTTCAGTATTACTTGTATATTTGAATTTGGGACATTTCTGGATAATGTTGGGGTAGAATTTTTTATGAATTTGTTCGAATTTAGTACATTCTGTCAGAAAGTGTTCCTCTGTTTCTGTTTGGTTGTTAGTGCATTGTTGGCACAATCTCTGTTCTTCTGGCAGCCATGATTTCTTGTGCCTGCCGGTCTCTATGGCCAGCCGGTGCTCACTGAGTCTGTACTTCGTCAAGGTGGTCCTCAGTTTTTTGTTCTGGACGGTGGTGGGGTAGTTTGCTACTGTGTACTGTCTTTTTAGGGCCAGATATCATTTCATTTTACTTTGTGATTTGGTTTGTGATTCCCAATGAGCTGTATAATTCTGTTTCAGTTTAGCTGAAATTTGGTTGATTCTAATTAGATGTGTATTTTTGTTCTGATCCTGAGCTGGTGAGGTGTTAGTGTGTGTTAGTGCAACAGAACTAAGGCTCAGGATCAGCTGAGTGAGGGGATTGTTTTCTTTGCTCAACTCTTGGTATTGCAGGGCTTTGTATTGATGTGAGTGGGGGTCACTTTGTTTTAAATGTTCCCAAAATTTGATTGCCCATTTTTGTATATTTATAAGTAATGGGTATTGGCCTAATTCTGCCCTGCATGCATTGTTTGTTGTGTGTCTGTTTACTTTTAAAATGTATTTGCAGAATTCTGTATGCAGGGTTTCGATTGGATGTTTATCCCATGTGCCGAATTCTTGACTGCAGAGAGGACCCCACACCTCACTGCCACAAAGAGCAATTGGTTCAATTACTGCTTTGAAGATTTTGAGCCAAATTGTAATTGGGATTTCAACAGGAATTTGTTGCTTTATGGCATAGAAGGCCCTGCGTGCTTTCTCCCACAATTCATTCACTGCATTTCTGAAGAGATTTCCAGTTGAACTGATTTTTAACCCTGAATAATTGTAAGTATTTGAATGCTCAATGTAATTTGTTCCTATTGTGAATTAGTGTTTTGTTCCCTGAGATCTGGATCTTTCCTGGAATGTGGTGATTTTAGTTTTACTGAGGTTTACTGCCAGGGCCCAGGTCAGGCAGTACTGCTGTAGCAGATCCAGCCCCTGCTGTAACCCCTGTTCTGTGGGGGACAGCAGGCCCAGGTCAGGCAGTACTGCTGTAGCAGATCCAGCCCCTGCTGTAACCCCTGTTCTGTGGGGGACAGCAGGCCCAGGTCAGGCAGTACTGCTATAGCAGATCCAGCCCCTGCTGTAACCCCTGTTCTGTGGGGGACAGCAGGCCCAGGTCAGGCAGTACTGCTGTAGCAGATCCAGCCCCTGCTGTAACCCCTGTTCTGTGGGGGACAGCAGGCCCAGGTCAGGCAGTACTGCTGTAGCAGATCCAGCCCCTGCTGTAACCCCTGTTCTGTGGGGGACAGCAGGACCAGGTCAGGCAGTACTGCTGTAGCAGGTCCAGCCCCTGCTGTAACCCCTGTTCTGTGGGGGACAGCAGGCCCAGGTCATCTGCATAGAGGAGACATTTAATCTCAGAGTCGTGGAGGATGAGACCTGGTACTGTTGATTTTTCTAATATGTTTGCCAATTCGTTGATATAAATGTTGAATAGGGTCGGGCTTAAACTGCAGCCCTGTCTCACCCCACGATCCTGAGAGAAAAAATTTGTTCTTTTGTTGCCAATTCTGACGCCGCATTTGTTTCCTGTGTACATTGATGTAATGAGATCATATGTTTTACCCCCTACACCACTTTTTATAATTCTGTAGAATAATCCTTGATGCCAAATAGAATCGGAAGCTTTCTGAAAGTCAATAAAGCAAGCAAATTTTTTTTTATTGTTTTGGGTTACATGTTTTTGAATTAGGGTGTGTAGGGTGTAAATATGATCAGTTGTGCGGTGCTTTGGTAAAAAGCCAATTTGACTTCTACTCAAGACATTGTGCTCGGTAAGGAAGGTTATGAGTCTAGAATTTATAATGCGACAAAAAACCTTCCCCAGATTACTGCTCACACAGATGCCTCGGTAATTGTTTGGGTCAAATTTGTCTCCGTTTTTGAATATTGGTGTTATGAGACCCTCTCTCTCTCTCTCTCCCTCTCTCTCCCTCTCTCGCTCTCTCTCACACACGCGTGCATCAGGCCTGAAAGACTCAACATTAGGCCCTATGATCTTATTACAGAAACAAAATACGAGCTGAGGGTTGTATGACTAAAAACGTAGCATCCACACATTATACAGGCATGCCTGCACTATGTCTTGCACTGACACAGGCACACGCACACACACACACACACACACACACACGTATTAACAGTCATCGTCGCACTCAAACACACACTTTATGGATCACAGGTCTTCTCTCTAGTTCTCTCTTCTGCAGACACACACTACTTCACAGAGCCAGACACAAGCAGAATGTTCCAAATCATACCTGCATCCGTGTGATATGATCTGACCTTCCGGCACCTTCTAACGCCCTTAAGCACAATTCAGGAACGCGGGATATAACGCCAGAGGCCACGCCCTCCTCTAGGAAACTGATCTGCCATCTTCCTTCATGTTCAGTCACAACCAATCACGCGAGCAGCGCCAAACACTTTTCCACACTCCAAATGTGTTTTTTTAAAAGCGTAATATAATTAGCAAAGAGCTCCACATCTGGAATAATAACCCTCTCAAATCCTTATCGGGGTGGACATTCCTCCCAAATCCTGTGTTGGAGTGGAAAGCTCTCATCTGTAAAACTATACTGTTTAAGTTGTAAACCCCTCAAACTCCAATTGGATTTGAGTTGAAATTTGATTTACTTGTAGATGAAGGGTCTGTAGCATTAATTCGCTCCTGGAAATGAAAATGTAATGCGATTCCTTCTCCGGGTCGCTGAGCTAATGTGAACGGAAAGCCAAATGTCTCGTGTTAACAACGTACATAGGACATCGCCCGCTCACCTCTTAATGGTGTCCTCCAGTTTCTCCAGTTATATTCTGCAGAAAACCATCCCACAGTATTGCTGCTGAAGACTCATTATCAGAGTGAATCAGTTTGGGAAACTCGGCCTGTGCTGAAATGAGTTTTCTTTTTGGGGGAATCGAGGCCCTGGACTGGTGTTAAAGCTATCCTGCTGTTTCCAAATCCTGCAGCCGTTAAAATGAACATTGCTTCACGTGTGATTGACGCATCTCCCGATTTATCCCGTGCTGTCAAGGCGAAGTCCAGCAAATCTCCAAGCTTCCTAATCGGATTTGAGAAATATTCTTATTTTACTCTTTTTCATTACAGTGTCACGATTGAGCTGTGCGTCAGCTAATCCTCGGACGATAAGATTTTAATATCATTGTTTTATTACTTTTTCCATTTTTCAAGAGGCCTTTTTTGAGTTGTTGAGTGAGCAATCATTGACGTTTCTTTTCTCCTTGAAAAGAGCAGTCTGTGAAAAATGTGAAGGACTTTTCTCTGGCTTTGTTTCTCCGTCTCTCGCTGAAGCTTGACAGTCATTTAAGGTCCTCGAATTTAATAGCATCTGATCGTCAGGCTTTGGAGGAAAAAAAGACGCAGAAACTTCTTAACAGTCGGTGAAACGCACCGAGAAGAGGAACTTTAGAGAGCTGACAATCTATGGCTCTTTCTCAAAGCTTTGGCTGCAGCATCGGTAGGCCACATTTGTCGGCTGCCACGTCACTGCAGGCTGTTCCATTATGAAGACACTTTCACATACAGCCGAGAAATGCAGCCTTCATCTTGCCTGATATCAGACGGAATTGCCAACTCGTTTACTCTCCGTTTCCATGTTGAAAATATTATCTGATATCAGACGAGATGAAGGCTGTATTTTGCAGCTGTAATCTAAAGCGCCTTCACAAATGAACAACTTGCAATTACGTAGCTACTTTCAGATGTGGCTCACCCAGGCTGCAGGCCTCACCGTGAGAAACGGCCTTTATGAACCTATAGGGACCCGCATGACAATTCATTATAAGTGAGAGAGAGAGAGAGAGAGAGCTGAAAAAAAGGAAGGAATAAGTGATATTGAAATGGAGGGAGAGAGATGGCGGAACAAAGGAACAAGCGAACTGCAGGTGATGATCTTTAGAGGGGAGATGCTGTGTGATCAAGTACAAGAGCATTGTAATAGTCTTTTATTTTCTTTACTTTGAAGTCAATTTGTTAGAGTGACCTTTCTTCAATGTTTTTTTTTTCTAAAATGCCCTTAAAGATTTATGTGATGTCATTCTGTTGTAAAACTTTTAAAAATCTGTTTGAAGTCCTTTGAATGTGAACAAGCAGCTTAGAGGGAAAAACAGAGAGAGAGAGAGAATGAACGACTCATCAAAACCAGAGAAGAAGAGAGTGTGAGAGCAACACCTCAAAAATGGAGGGGCAGAGAAGATGAGAGGGGAGGGGAGAACAAAAGCAATGAAATGGAAGAGGAAAATGAGCCAAACATGTCGTTTATATTGAATGAGGTGCGAAAAGGCACCTCATGCAAACAAGGCGTGCGTAGCGGCAAATGTACATGTGCATACTGCACATGCATACTCGTGCACAAATACTATACATGCATACTCACCAGTGCAGATACTGTACAAGCATACTGACATGCACAAATACCGTAAATGCATAGTCACAAGTGCATATACTATACCTGCATACTCACACAAGAGCATATACTGCACATGCATACTCACAAGTACATGTAGTGCACAAGCATACTCACAAGCGTATATACTAGTCATGCACACTCACACAAGTGGTTGTACTGTGCATGCACACTCACAAGCGCTTATACTGTACCTGCATACTCACAAGTGCATACTGTCCATGTATACTCACACAAGTGCATAAACCATATGCGCATATTTACAGACGTGTGAGAGTGCTCACAAACATACATGCATATACGCACTCACTCAAAAACGCATACACACCCAAACTCACATGCATGCGTGCACACACGCATGCACACACTGCACGTGTGTCACTGGAGGTAGATGGCCGGTAGTGTGACCTCCACTGCTGTGCAGCTGCCAGATCTCTGCGCTCTTCTCCGCCGCTGCATTCTCTCCCAGAAATAAGAGACATATAGCCACAGAAAAAAAGCCTTGCCGACCGCGTCATGGCCTGACAGTAGTGTCTGTCGATCTGCAGCAACAGAGAGAGAGAGAGAAAGAGAGAGAGAGAGGAACACTGGGCTCTAAAGAAAAGAGAATGTCAGCTGTCAGGCTAGCTGTGATGCTTCAATCAGTGCAGCTGATCAGGACCCTGTGCTGTTAGGTAGGGGAAGGCCATTCTCCCTGGATATTTCTGGCCCAAACGCATCCAACTCCGCATCCAGCCTACTGGGGGCACCAGGCCTCCTCAAAGTCCCCCCCCCCCATCCCGAAACACGACCTTTCCTCTGGGCTCTGCCCGTGAGCCGGTCCCCTGTCAGCTCACAGCAGGGCTGTGGCTTTATTGTGCGGCGTATGTGGACCATGGATGAGCTAGCAGCCTCTCGACTTAAAGAGGAAGTGTGTGCTAAGCTATCGCACTGTGCTAAATTGCTACAGCGCATATGTTCCACTGTTTCGCTGTTAAAAACCGTCTTACGGGATCAAGTGCGGCTGCCAGGCGTTGGTTATTGCGGATTGTTTATTTGGGGGTCAGCGGTGTTGAAAAGATGCGGAGGCTGGTGCGAGATTGGTGTCGTCGTGGCGATCGGGGGTGGGGTTGGGAAGTTGGGGGGGGCCTTGGAGCTGAGCCGGAGAGGGGGAGAGAGGGAGAGAAAATAAAGGATAATGTTTAAATGTTTAAATGTTTACAGTTACAGGGGAACAAACTGTTCCTCTGGCAGAGAGAGAGTCTGTGTAACCCCCCCCCCGATGGGTTTGTTATTACTGGAAGAGTGATGGTGGAGCGGGGGTGTATGGGGGGGAGACAGAACACAGACTGGGCCTGCCGGACAGATGGGACAGTCTCACGGCACATGTACCTGAGCTGGGGGGTCAGGGGGGGCTCAGTTTCTGGGACCTGTCAGCTTACACAGTGCTGCAGAGGAAACGACAGGCAGGTGCTTATACCCCGCCCCGCCCCACCCCCCCGAAGCACGTAGAGCCGGCCTGTACCCGTGTGGCTGAGCTCTACGACTGGGACCCGGATAGTTGTTCGTTCAAGTCCCAGAGTGGCCACAGTCATCAGCGCAGCTGTTAAACTGACAGGGGAGGTTTTTGCCTGCTTACTCTAATCAACTGTAAGCTGCTGTGGATCGAGGCAGCAGGTAATTAACTGTAATGACCAGAGGAGGGGGGGTCGTTTCACCAGCCTCTTTCCCATCCTCCTCGGGGGTGTACTGTGGTGATGTGTGACCCCCAAAGTCAGAGTCTCTCGCCGTAAACAGGGGTGTCACGTGATCTGTGACCCCGGGTTTGGGGCGACAGGATCTGGGGTCACGTGCTGACCCAGGGGGCTGCTGGGATAGCTGTGCTGCTCTTTAATCTCAGGCTGCTCTGCGTTTTGTTAAAAAAACATTCTTCCCCCCACTTTTCGCCACAATGACGAATCCTCAGATAAAATTTGTCTGTGATTATGACCGAGCAGAGTAAGCAGCACTTTAAATATCATTATCAGATCCCGTCTGCTCTGCACTGATCTCAGCGCAGTCACAATAAAGCCCCTCTCAGTGTTTAAAACCGAATAAAGCCTTGTTTGTGTTTTACAGCGCGAACAATCGGATTACTGCCGCAGAAGATGCTTATCTCCGCTGAAACGGATTTGACGCTCGTTAAGTCGGGCTGGATGTGGTGTTTGGATCATCTCCACATCGTTCGAGAGCGTCGAATCAGCAGCGACTCCATTCTGTCGGCGAACGGCGAGAAATGTGTTTCCGCTTAATCGCGAGGAGCAGAGGTCGAGTGATTTGTTTGCATGCGGTGCGAAAGCTGCCAATTTTTGATCGTCGTTATATTTTCTCCCGAAGTGGGAAAATAAACACTTTGACACTCTGAATCCATTAGCACTGTCTGATTTAAGCAATTTGTTTCAATAATTTAATCGGCGCAGCTTTTCAGTACCAGGAAGGAGGTTGTGGGGTTGAATCCCTGTTTGGGGCCTTTCTGTGCAGTGTTTGCATGTTCTCCTGCAGTTTGTGTGGGGATCCTCCAGGTACGCCAGTTTCCTACCACAGTCCAGAGACATGCATGGTACAGTTAGACACTAAATGGCACATAGATGTGAGTGAATGCTGTGTTTTCCTTACAGTAGATTAGCAAACTCTCCAGGCTGCGCTCCTGTCCTGCCCCAGGCCCATTGCATGCTGGGATAGGCTCCAGCACTAGTATAGATTTGATCAGAGATAAACAGGTTAGATAATCGATGGATGGCTGGATGGATAAAGGGCAGTTTGTATTTCTGGGACGGTTGAGAAACCCCTTGGATTTGGTTCACCCGCTGATAACTACAACGAACCACAATAACCTGTGACTGCACCTCTCCCTGGTTTTCCCATGGCTGCAAACTGCCGGCGTGGTCGATTCGTTCCAAATCATGGTCACTCTCTCTCTCACGAACACTTAGTAGGGACACTTTAGTGAGACGCACACGCGTTACAGGCCGCAGGTCTGTACGGTTTTGTGCTCATCAGGTAAGCTCTTCAGGTAATTAAGCTGATGAATAGGAGCAGAAAACCAGCTGTTGGTGTGGATCCTCGTTAGATTGGTTTGTAGTGCGAGCGCGGAGATGAGTTCAGCTGTTTTTGAAGTGTTGGCAGGGCGCAGTGAAAACAGACTGAACTGGGATTAATGTGCGCTCATATTCCCAGGCATTCTTCTCTTGATAAGGTCCCCAAATAAATTAGCAGAGCTGGACACTGGGCTGACGTGTCCCGGCCAGATGTTTGTCCCCCCCCACCTCCCCGTCTGAGGTCGGACTCTTCAGTCGTGTGTTCACCGGCCGTCTGCCTGCGAGCTGAGAGTCAGAAGAGAGTTCAGAAATAAAGGAGATTTTAAAGGGTTCTGAGTTGTGGAGCTTTTGCTGTGCAGAGTCTATCAACATGATCACTGCTTATTTCAGCCTACTTGAATACAGAGTTACTGACAGAAAAATGAGTGTGTATTTGTCTCTGGTTGTGTTTTTGTCTCTGCGTGTTTGCTTGTTTGTATGTGTGCGTTACGTGTGTGTTATTCTTTTTGCGTGTGAATGTGTGTGTGTTTGAGTTTGTGTGTGTGTTTGTGTGTTCACCTGAATGTGTGTGTTTAGGTGTGCGTGTTTTAGTCTCCATGTATGTATGCGTGTGCCCGTGAATTTTTGTGTTTTCATATGCCTGCTCATGTATCTGTCTTCATGTGTTTGCACACGCCTGTGCATGTGCGGCGTTTATGCATGTGTGTATGTTTGTGTGTGTAAATGTTTGTGCGTGTGTTAATGTGTGAGTGCATTTGAGTGTGTGTGAGCATGTGGGGATTTTTTTTCCTCTCCATCTTGGGGTTTCCAGATTTTGGAATCGGCTTTTTTGTTATTTTTGACGAGTTGCCATATTCTGTGTCTGCAGTTTCTTGTCAAACTGCAGGAAAGATGCTCATTCATTAACTTATCCTTTTTTATGCAGCCATTTAAATGTCTGTGACATGCCAGCTGATGGTCAGAACCAGATGTGACTCAGTGCTCATGATAAATTATTTCTGCATTTCTGTGGTGGTACATATGTTGGAAGGGAAGTTACAGGCTTTATTTAAGCACATATTTCTGTATTTTCATGGCAAAGATGTATATCAATTCTGGTTCATGACTTTGATTGCAAAATTATGCATTTGAATGCGGTAATGTATGTCTTGTTAGGATCTCGTGTAATTTTGAGCTGCAATGAGACAGATCCTATCAGTTTTAATACTTTTTTAATTCAAAATGAAAGATGGCCATGATCTGTGTTGAACAGCTCTCATTTTGACTAAGTAGCTGCTATCATATGCAGAAACATGTTTTAAAGAGGATGATTAATATTTTCTCTGTAGATTATCTAACCTTTGCTCGATGGTGCAATTTATATGGAGGTCGTAGGGGCCACAAGCCCCCCCCAGTATCTTAAACATGTCAATAACACCCCCTGCCCCGCAATAACATCGGTGTACCAACATCTATGTAAGCATCTTGACCCCCCTAATGTTCAAACCTAGTGCCCTCCGCCTTTTCCACGGTTTCAAAAACCTCTCCTTTTAGTTCTTGTGAATTTACTGGTATGTAACACCCACAAAATGTAAAAGCAGTTGCCTTCTGCAAAAGTAATACGAATTTTACCACAAATGTAATAACCATTACTTCTATATATTATTACTGAATTGGCGATTTGCGTAATTTCACACATCTCCTCCGAAACCACCGTTAATAATGAGTCTTTTTTCCGCATACACCGGTTTTACTGTGTGACAAAGACGATGCGCCAGGTTTTGAACTTATGAAGTGAAAACTGCATTTTCAAGCGATTTTTGTAAAACCGGCTAATTCAATCAGCTGTTATCGTGCCCGCGCATATAGCCCGTGCATAGCGCAGGTATCGGCTAGTTTGCAGGGATTTGTTACATTCATTCAAATTTAAAAAATTTTTAAAAATCTGCAGATTTGTATTACATTTGTGGTTTGTTACGTTTGTAGACTATTATTGGGTTTTCGGGTGTAACACTGATGGCTAATGACTTAAAGGCAAAACGAAAGAATTTTACCCTTAGAGCGCCAAATGTAGCTATTGTTGCTCAGTGATGTAAGATATCAAAGTCAAAGCTGTTGAAAACCTATCATGTCTGTGGCAACTTATGTAAAACAGCTCCCGCAGGGGAACTCTTTTAAACAAGTCACCACATGATAGGTTTTCAACAGCTCAAAATAATCAAATTTTTATTTTTAAAGAATTTATTTCAGTGTTCTAAAGGTTAATAATGTGGCAAGCAACCTTGACCGGCACGGTCTCCCCCAGCACTGCCACCTTCGTGAAATTAGATTGTGGATGCGAATCCCACCTGATGCCTATCTGTGTGGAGTCTGCATGTTCTCCCCGTGTTCGCGTGGGTTTCCTCCCACAGTCCAAAGACATGCATGTCAGGTGATTAGTCAAA
This sequence comes from Gymnothorax javanicus, assembly GCA_029692085.1. NCBI lineage: Eukaryota > Metazoa > Chordata > Actinopteri > Anguilliformes > Muraenidae > Gymnothorax > Gymnothorax javanicus. The sequence continues at coordinate 95,160,808 of CM056202.1, read as the reverse complement.
TACTGCGGCTATGAGTGTGTTAGCTAATATTATGAGACTGTGTGTGCCCAGTAATCACATGGTACTGTCCAGGGTGCATTCCTGCCTCTCTCCCACTGCATGCTGGGATAGACTCCAGCCACTATCAGCCCTGTTTAAGTATTTTAGATAATGGATGGATGGATGGATAGATAGATTTTAATAACCCCTTCATGCCAGTGCTTAAATATTCAAGCTATTACAAACTGTCTCAAATCAGTTTTTATTCCACTGTGTTTTATTGTAAAAAGCCAGAACACAGGGAACACTCCGCGGTTGTTTTGACCGGGCCTAGCTGTGCATGTACACCTGTCAGAAACGGTTAATAATAGCGGTAATTATCCATATCTATTTACCTCATATATAACGCCAACATGCCGGGCCCAGCATGTCCATTAAAGGAGAAAATGGGCCGTTGTTTACACAGAGCCAGCGAAGAGTGAGAGCGGGTATATTTTTATGGCACTTTTTAAACGCCCTTTACAAATGCAGCGGCCTCCGTCAGGTTTGGGGTGATGTGCTCATATTCCTGTGACTCGAAGGAAATGCTGCTGCTATGTTTATTATACTTTTCCCAGAGTTCATGTACTGGGCTCGCCACGTAAAGCGTCTCACCGTCACCTTTGTGAGTTCAGCAGTTCATTTTTCCAAACAGGAAATGAGAGAAATATTGTTTTTCAGGAGGAGAAACATTTACCATCATTTACTAGTCTTAGTGAAATGTTAGAGATTGGCTTTGCACTGAGACACTTTTACTCTCTCATTATGTCCACAGCAGTCTGACTTGTGACTGGATGGCTGTGTTTTTATTGTGAGCCTAGTTTTTAAAGTTCTGGATATTGAATATGCTGGATATTTGCAATATCTGAGAGAGGTGAAGCCATGTTAGGTGTCAGATCCATACAGTTTTCTTTGTAGTGGAAAAGCATTCAGGACTTTAAGAAAAATCGAGGTAAAGTGTCGACTTGGAGGAACTGCACATTTATTGGATGCCCGTGGTTTGGTTTCCGTGGTGTACATTTCAGGCCTGATACTTCCCAAAGGTTACTTCATGTATTATATTGGATTTTAGTATCTGAATTCAAATTAGAAATGATTTATAATATAAACAGCAAAATTATGAACATAGAACTTTACAGGGGACTCATCAAACTCATTTTCATGTATTACCAAAGGACCTGTAGTTCTACGAGTAAAATACAATGCCTATCTGAAATGAATTTGCTGTTTGGACTTAAATCAACAAATACTATGATTGGATCATTACTGCAGCGATTAATGTGTCTCAGCTGGAAATAATTATTTTAATCCTAGCTGATGAAGCACGTAGCTTCTCATTTATTAAATAAATTATGTCGGAAGACGCGGTCCTTGGTGGCGGAAAAGATGTTTGTGCCTCCGAAGGGGCGAATAATTGGCTTGCATCAAGCGAAGAAAACAATAAATGAGAATAATGAGTGTGAGGAATCATTTTCACACATGAATTGGCCACCACAAAGTCCTGACCTTAACTGCATCGATGTGCTGGAGAAAACTGCAGAGTGGTCCGACTATCCCGTCGTAAATATAAGATCTTGGCCAAAAATTTATGCAACTCTGATTGAAAACAAATGTTCTGACGTTGCACGCAGTTGTTAAAACAATGACACAACAAATTTGCACTGTAATCAAAGCTACAGGGGTTCCAACTAAATATTTGAGTGCGCGACTTTTTTATTTTTTTTTTGGACTGGGAGTATATTTGTAATCTTGAGAGCGGGGAACCCTGTTATATTTTATGTGCAACGGTTATGAAAATAATAAGTGAGTGCATAGTATCTTTAGCATATAATTAATAAGAGAAAATAATTGGGTTCATGAAACAAGATGGTCTCTTCACAAACACGTGCTGTGGCATACGTGTCTTTGTTGTAGCTTGTCGTGTGATAAAAATGGGGTGATGGGAAGGCGTTCGGCTTGCGAGCGTTCTATAAACATCTGCTCCCCTTTTTAGGGATTGTTTAGAAGGACAGAATGAGGAAAATAAACCATCTCGAGGAGGCTTGGGCCCTCTTGACACAGAGCGAGCTGCTACCAGTGATCGGTGGCAGGTTTTGAAGACTCAAAACCGTATCGCCAGCCATCTCCGCTTTCTGCTTAAGGTCATTTTTTGAGGATTGGGCCAAACATGAAGGCTCTAAATATTGTGAACCATAACCAACGAACTACGTGTCTTCCATCTGAATCGAAAAAGACGTGATGCGTGTCCACGTTAATGTCAACCAACCAGAACACTGACCCTGATGTGCAGTGACCAATTACGTCTCATTTTTCCGAGATGTTGTGTCTAACCCGTGTTTAACAAATAAAGAAACTGCAGCTGTGACCTTAATCTGCAGTCACCGTGTGAGATTGATTTAAGTCCTCAAATATTAAAGTGAAGGAGCAGCAACGAGCCCTGTTCCAGGAGATCTTGCCACCTCAATCAACAGCTAGAGATCTCCCTAAAGCAGGTAATTAGCAGAGTCAGATGTACCAAGGACACAAATGAAATCCTTGTGGACGGTTTATCTCCTGGAACTAGCTTAGTACCTCGGTATACCCTGTGTGTTACAAATCTATGACTGCTTATGTGTGTATGAGGTAAAGGTGATAGAGTCTGAATATTTTTGGTTTATTTCTGCGCGCGAGCGTCGCTCAGAAGCCGATGGTGTTCACGCTTCGTGGCAGTTTCTAGAAGCAGATGTGTGTCGGTAAATCAGTCAGGGGAGAGAGCGCTCGCCGAGTCCCTGGGTAACTGCAGACTTCAGTGTCATTACCGAAGGGTAACTGCCGCTTGTAAAAAGCTTGTTAACACAAAGCCCTGTTCAGATGTTAATTGGCTAATTGACTAATTAATTTTTCTATAAAGGCATGTTGGGGGGCTGAGAGAAAAAGCCTGTGCTAATTGAAACTGACTAATTGTTTAATTACGTCGGGAGAGAAGGAAGGGGGAGGGCGGGGTGATGTGGGAGATTGACAGCCGAGGGGCGGAGCTCTGTGTGTCACAGGTCCTGTGTTTTATTTATCCTTATAAAGCACACTGCCCCCCCCCGCTTTCCCAGCAGGTATCTAATGCAGTCTGCCTTAGCGTTTGCTGCTGACTGAACAGGTTTTATCAATACAGAACACACACTGATGGTTACACTTCCATCTGCACACATCTGTGCTGTGTGTGTACTGACATGAACACAGGCTGGAATGTGATTTGGCCCTTGTGCTTTTCTTCTGTGTGTGTGTGTGTGTGTGTGCATGTTTGTTAGCTTTTGTGGGTGTGTGGGCATGTGTGTGTGAGTATGAGTTGGAATGTACATATGTTTGTACTCTGTGATTGTACGAATGTTTGTGAGTGTGTGTGCGCGCATGCCTGAGGTTCTCAGCGTGTGTATGCGTGTGTATGTAAATGTGTGTGTGCAAGTGTGTGAGTTCACGCGTGACGTACAGTACACCTTTGAGAGCAATATTCTTTGCCTGTGCGTCAGGGGTGAGCCTGTGATGTGGTTAGAGTACAGTGGACACACACCAACACTCCCGCCCCCTGTAATCGGCCATCTTTAACTCTGTTTGTAATCTGTGTTGATTTATCGAGTCGCGAGAGGGAAAAATGAAAGGAGCTGACTTTGACGACACGGAAACGCGTGTGCACAGGGCTGGCTGGAAATTCAATTCCGCGTTGCCGGCTCGCTAAAAGACAGCCGCAAATTAAATCGGCCATTGAGGAAGGAGCTAATGAACAGAATTAACGATGACGCAATGCTTGGTATTGGGGCATAGACATTCTCAGCATGTTTGTCGCGCGTGCGTTCTGTCTGCCAGCGTAAGGGGGGGGGGGGTGTCTTTTAATCAAGAAGTCCATTCTCAACCCCCCATTACAACCCCCCCCTCTCTGTGTTCTGTGGATTCAGAGAAAACAGTAGAAGAATTACCCTGGAGCACTCAAAAAATAAAGCATCTTGCTTCGCTCTTAATTGCTTTACATGCATGTTGATTGGATGGAGCTCTCACTGGTCTGTTTCCCTCTGTCTGCGCAGTGGGTAATGACCATTAATCCTACCAGGTAAAGTGTAAAATTCAGAGGTTATCTGTACGTGTTACGCAGTTGAAAGGGCTGATATTATTTAGTGGCGTATCCTGAAAGTGACCTCCTTAATCATGAAATTTCAGATCTACTGCAAAACAGAACAAGGGTGAATTATTAATAATTCTGATTCATGTATTCCTGTTGTGTTTTTTCAGAGTGCATTTACAATGACAACAGTTCTAATAACATTCATAAGTTCATTGTTTTTCAGAAGTGGAAGATTTGCCCTTCTCTTGAACTTCAGTGGTGCCATTCAATAGAGAAAATTAGCACAAATTATTATAAGAAAGATGATAACATTGCTATTTTTGCAATTCTGAGTTTGCACATGTCCACATCACTACCCCAGATACAGCACTCTGAAAATATGCGTTCTGCAAACAATGAGATATTTTGCTGTCGTATTTTTTAAATCTCTGGGTAACTGTATATTGCGCTGTGGTCTGGTGGATGGAGTATAATTGGTGTTTTTTTCTTTGAGTAATCAGCTGTTTATAAAGACGTTATTCATCTCTCCTCCTTCCGGAAGCATCCTTGCCTCTCTAAGATGGCCAGGGAGGGGGGGAAACAGTGCCGCAAATTAAACTGAGGGCCCTATCTGATCGGACAGCGTCGTTTTCCCCTAATAATCGCATTAAAAAATGGCCACTCTTCACTGTGGGAGAAATTACGAGGCTAAATGGTGGCATTATTCATCTGTAGAGAGGAGAAGGCAAACGCGAGGCGTCTTTAAGGAGGTAAAAAGCCGCTAACTCCCCTCCCCCCCCACAAACACGCCGCGCATGGCCTCCTCAATTACAAATATATACGGCTCTCATTATCAGATGGCTCTCTCTCGCTCACCGCATCTCAGTGTGTTCATAATGTCCGGGACGGCGGCCATGTTGTGCTAAGTGAGCCTTTTACACCTGACAGCAGCCGGCAGCAGGGATGATGTTATTTTTTTATAGGTTTCCTTCCCAACCCCCCTCAGGCATTCTGCCACATCCGAGAGGGTGTCGGTTTCAGGCCTGGCTTGAGTGCACATGAGTGTATCAGAGAGTGTTTGTGTATGTTAGAGACAGTGTACGCGCGTATGCGTGTGTGTGAGACAAAGAATGAGTATGTGAAAGATTGTGTGTGCACGCGCGCGCGTGTGTGTGTGCGCGTGCATGTGTGTGTTTGTGTGTGAGAGAGCATGGCGGCGTTAAAAAGTGTGTGTATGCACATTTGGGAGGGAGGGGAGAGAGAGAGCATGAGTGTGTGTTTCTGTGTGCGAGAGAGAACATGAGTGTGTGCGAGATTGTATACGTGTGTGTGTGTGTGTGTGTGAGAGAGAGAGAGAGAGAGAAAGAGCATGGGTGTGTGTGTTTATAAGAAAGTTTGTATATGTGTTTGTATGCGTGAGAGCATTTTTGTGAGAGATTGAGAGTGCGTGAATGTGTGAGAGTATGTGTTATGGCCTTGTGTGTGTGTGTGTGTGTGTGTGTTTACGGGATCATATGAGAATGTGTTTGAATGTGAGAGAGAGTATGTGTGTGTGTGTGTCTATGCATGTGGGATTGTATGAGAGCGTGTTTGTATGTGAGAGTGTGTGTGTGTGTGTGTGTGTGTGTGTGTGTGTGTGTGTGTGGGATTGTATGAGAGTGTGTTTGTATGTGAGAGTATATGTGTGTGTGTGTGTGTGTGTGTGTGTGTGGGATTGTATGAGAGAGTGTTTGTATGTGAGAGTATATGTGTGTGTGTGTAGGTGTGTGTGTGTGTCTATGCATGTGGGATTGTATGAGAGTGTGTTTGTATGTGAGAGTGTGTGTGTGTGTGTGTGTGGGATTGTATGAGAGTGTGTTTGTATGTGAGAGTATATGTGTGTGTGTGTGTGTAGGTGTGTGTGTGTGTGTGTGTGTGTGTGTGTGTGTGTCTATGCATGTGGGATTGTATGAGAGTGTGTTTGTATGTGAGAGTGTGTGTGTGTGTGTGTGTCTATGCATGTGGGATTGTATGAGAGCGTGTTTGTATGTGAGAGTGTGTGTGTGTGTGTGTGTGTGTGTGTGTGTGTGTGTGGGATCGTATGAGAGTGTGTTTGTATGTGAGAGTATATGTGTGTGTGTGTGAGAGACAGTATGTGTGTGCGTGTGTGTGTGTGAGAGACAGTATGTGATGTGAGAGTGTGTGTGTGTGTGTGTGTGTGTGTGTGGGATTGTATGAGAGTGTGTTTGTATGTGAGAGTATATGTGTGTGTGTGTGTGTGTGTGTGTGTGTGTGAGAGACAGTATGCTCCTGTGTGTGTGTGAGAGACAGTATGTGTGTGCGTGTGTGTGTTTGCATGTTTTCTCTCTGTTTTGCATCCCCTCCCTTTCTCCCAGTATGTGCATGCAAATATCTGCATGTGTTCGTCTGCAGTTTGTCAATATATGTGTTGATGTGTAAATGCATTTACAGATCAGATAAACTCTCTGGCGCATGCACGCCTAAGCGCACTGATGCTTTAAACTTGTGCAGCACATGCATACCAATTCCCCAGTCTGTTCCATCCAGAGCACTCATCTCCCCCCATATTCCCATCTTATTAGTGTCCAGGACTAATTGAACATTAAATATAAAGAATGTTAATGAAAATGTCCTTTATCCTGTTTAAACTGGGCATGAGAACGCATTTATTAAAGGGAATTAATGGGAATGTATCCTTTCTGGAAGCGAGGGAGTGGTGTGTGCATATCCGCTATCCTCTTAGTGTCGAAATTAAGGAAAATTTTTAATGTGAGGTAAATAGCAATGATCTAATTGTTCAGCCACGGCAAAATTCCTCGGTTTAGTCCTGGGGTCCTCATTTTCCGATTTGCGACATGTCCGCGCACGTCTGGGTCACGGCGAGCTGACCACTGTCGCTACGCCCGTCGGTTATTAAACGCTGAAGCGGACAGGCGTGAATGCGGGGCGATGTCGCCGAGACACGATTTCTCCTGCGATGTGAGGCGAAATTCTGTGGCAATGTGTCATTGTAGTACACACTCAAACACAGCACAGTTCATAAATACTGGGACAGTGACGTTTTTGGCTCTACTCAGGATTTGAAAACATTAGCGCTGTAATTTGTGATTATGTGCTTGCGTATTATGTGTGTCGTATATGTCGTTTTTATGCAGCGCCTCTGCTCGAGTGTTTAGGCACTGCTCAGTGTGGGCTTTGATGAGACAGATGAGCGGGTTGGAAAACTCTCTAGAATAAGCTCCAAATTTAGAAATAATGTCGGCAAAACATCCGGACTTTTTAAATTATGCTTCTGTGACAAAAACACATCCCTCTGACGCCTTCCCTTCTCCCACAGTTATTGTCAAAGATAACAAGACTTGGTCTAAACCTAGACCATGACTGGACCGTTAATGGTCTTTGTTTGAAATAGTGGGCAATGAGCAACAGCCAATGGGGAAAGTACGCTTGGCCAGCCGACCAATGGCATAACTTCATCACTCACTCACTCACTCATTCAGTCATGAATATATGTGGATGCAGGGGTCGACCATGCTGGTCCACAAAAGCACTATTATAAAATGCCTTCTTCTGAGATGAAAACATTAACCTGAAGAGCATTTTAAGCTTAAAATGCCATTATAAAGTGCCTTTGGTTCTTGCATACAAGTCCTTTGACTACAGTTCCCAGAACCCTGATTGATTTCTCTGGATTTCACTCAAACTCACCCGCATCACTTTGAGTGACAGCTCACATCTGCTCTGATTGACACAGAGCTTTACCTCTTTTAATCCAGACTCTGTCATCTTGCGTGTTTCACACAGTCATTCATGTTGATTGAGGCCATCGAACACAGCCTGTTGGCCTTGACTGTCATGGTTTGTGAGGTTTGCATGTTGTGGACTTTTCTTTGCAGCTCTCGTCCTGGGACGATATCAAATTCCTGGGCCATCAAATTCTTTACCCAGCTGGCTGATTGAGCTGGGGCAGCGCTTCCCCAGAATCTATATAAGCAGGAAGTCTGGCACGCCTCCTTCGCTAGAGTGTCTGTGTTTAGCTTCGCACTATAGCCGAAGATATCTGTAGTCAGGTTTTGTATGACTTTCTATCTTCTAATTATTGAAGTTTCTTCTCCCTTTTTCTATCTCGCTTTGCTTCCGTGGTTCAGACTATTATACGTTCTTTGGAAGCGCGAGTACTTGCGTTTGGTCTATATTATTCTCTGTGTTTGTACTGAGTTCGTGCTACTCTCTTTCTCTCTCTGTCGCGCTTTGGCCTCCAGATACTACCGGCCATTACAGAACACTCTAGCCTACATGGAGTCGTCAGCAACGGCTGCGTGAGAGAAAGTTGTGGCTAACCAACAAGCTGCTCTCTCTGGTTATGGCAAGGGTCTTGTTAGCCTGAACAATCAACAGGCAGAGTTGGCGGAAAGAGTCCACCTTCAGGCGGCTGCCATGGAAAGACAGGAGAACGTTCTGTTAAGTCTCACTGAGAGTATTAGAGCCTTGTCCACGCAAATCACACAAAATGTTGCACAAGCACAGTCCGTACATCTTCCCCGAGAGCCAAAGCTTCAATTACCCCCAAGATATGGAGGCGAGGCAGGAAGATGTAAAGATTTCATTGCCCAATGTGAGATTTTTTTTAAAACGCAGCCTTCACGGTTCATGAATGAAGAGTCTCGGGTTTCATTTATTTTATCCCTGTTAACCGACACAGCACTCACTTGGGTCGGCCCACTTATTCGATCTAATTCACCAGTAGTGAATACTGTGGAGACTCTCGTGAGAGAAATGGTATCGGTGTTTGATCAGGATGTTTGTGGCCAGGACGCGGCTACGCGTTTAATGCATCTAAGGCAGGGCTCTGAGAGTGTCGCTGCATTTTCAATCAACATTTCGCTCCTTGGCGACAGAGACAGGCTGGCCAGAAGCGCCTCTTATGACAGTGTTCGTTCACGCTTTGGCTGAGGAGGTTAAGGACGCTCTGGCTACGTTGGAGCCTTGTTTGTCTCTAGATTTGTTGATTCGCACTGTGGTGCGAATTGATAATCGCATCCGCGAACATAACAGGGAGAAATGTACTGCATTGGCTCTTGCTTGCAACGGGGCTAATGCTACTAGCAGCATGCATGCAGCTCCCATTCCGCCCACTGAAAATTCCACTCCTGGTGAGCCTATGCAGGTTGATGGCTCATATGAGAGCCCAGCTCGTAAGCCTGTTCGCAGACGTATAATCTGCTACAATTGTAACAAACTGGGACATATCTGTCCACGCTGCCCTGAACTACAGGGAAACGGGAAGTCCCTCTAGCGGTACGGGGGGCGCTAGAGGGACAGACCCAATTTCCCTTCCGAACTTTAATCCCTGTAGTATTGACTGTGGGGAGACAGAGAATATTTATCGAAGCTTTTGTGGACTCTGGCTCCGTGGATTGTTTTATGGATGCAGAGTGGGCTAGGAGACATTCCATTCCTATCCGCCCTCTTTTACATTCACGCTCTGTTAGATCTTTGGACAGTCGCCCGCTGGGAACTGGATTTATAACCGAAGTTTCTGAATCATTGACTATGTTCATCTCTTTTGGTGGCCATTCTGAGGAGGTCCGGTTTTTAATGATCAGTTCTCCTGTTTTCCCTGTTGTTTTAGGACACTCTTGGCCACGGGAACATAGGCCTCATATCATTTGGGGAAGTCAGGATAGCCCGATCGTCCAATGGGGCACTGATTGTAGGTCCCACTGTAGGGAGAGTTTGGCGTGTCATCCCGGGAATCGACCTATGGGGGAGGCTGACACCTGGAGCGATTCAGAGGAGTTTGCCTCACACAACCCTCCTACTCTACAGAAAGGGGCAGAGGAGGGGTTGGAGTGGGATCCTCAATTTGACTGGCGGCAGCCAGAGGAAGATTGCTATTCGGAAGATTTCTCTAACTCGGAATCTGACATAGAGAGGGCAGGTTCCGAACAGGGTGAGAATTTGGGGGCTGCTCTGAACTTTTGTCTGCCTCCTAATGTCCCTGACGATTATGCTGATCTCGTGGAGGTTTTTAGCAAGCAACGGGCCTCGACTTTACCTCCTCATCACACGTTCGATTGCGAGATCAATCTCCACCCGGGTACCACTCCCCCCATTATACTCGCTGTCAAGGCCTGAGCGAAAGGCCATGCGAGAATATATTCAGGAGGCTCTGGCTAATGGATTTATTCGGCACTCCACGTCTCCTGCTGGAGCGGGGTTCTTTTTTTTGTGCAAAAAAAATGGCGTCCGGAGACCCTGTATTAATAACAGGGGCTTGAATAATATCACTATTAAAAACCGATACCCACTTCCGTTGATAAACTCCGCGTTTGAACGGCTGCAGGAATCGTCGTTTTTTACTAAGCTAGACCTCCGGAATGCTTATAACTTGGTTCGGATCCGTGAGGGGGACGAGTGGAAAACGGCATTTAATACGCATGACGGGTACTACGAATATTTGGTCATGCCTTTTGGGTTGGTTAACGCCTCTCTGTGTTCCAGGCACTCGTTAATGACGTCCTCCGAGAAATGTTGGAGAGATGCGTCTTTGTCCACCTTCACGATATTCTGATCTTCTCTTCAACTCTCTCGGAGCAGAAACAACACGTCAGACAAGTGCTTGAGGCCCTCCTCAAAGCCAAGCTTTTTGTCAAGGCTGAGAAATGCATTTTTCATGCCAAGACAGTTTCGTTTCTTGGCTTCATTGTTTCGGAAGGGTCGGTCTGCATGGATCCTGACAAAGTGGCAGCGGTCAGGGATTGGCCTGCCCCTCAAAACGTTAAGGAATTGCAACGGTTTTTGGGGTTTGCTAATTTGTATAGGAGGTTTATCCGTAATTTTAGCGCGGTAGCTGCCCCCATTATCGCGCTCACTAAGAAGAATACCTCCTCGTCGTTTGCTTGGTCTCCAGCAGCTGAGGCTGCTTTTCAGGAGTTAAAGAAACGATTTAGCTCAGAACCCATTCTCGTTTTGCCCTACCCCTCCCTCCCATTTGTTGTGGAGGTGGATGCGTCGGAAGTCGGGGTAGGTGCCATTTTGTCCCAGCGGCCCCTTCGGGACAATTAGTTGCACCCATGCGCCTACTTCTCCCGGTCATTGCCGGCGGCCAAACGGAATTACAGCATTGGCGACCGGGAGTTGTTGGCTGTCAAGTTGGCGTTTGAAGAATGGCGCCATTGGTTGGAGGGGGCTGAACATCCGTTTGTGGGTTGGACGGATCATAAAAATCTCCAATACATCCAACAGACTAAACAACGTGATTCTCGGCAGGCGCGGTGGTTGTTGTTTTTCAACCGCTTTAACTTTACGTTAACCTATTGCCCGGGGTCTAAAAACATCAAGCCCAACGCTTTGTCGCGGATTCACGACCGCTCCGGTCTCGACCCCATCCCTGAGCCGGTTATCCTGGCAGCTCAGATTGTGGCTCCCATTCAGTGGGATGTTGAGTCTGTTGTGCGGGAGGCGTTGAAAAATGATCCCGGTCCTGGTGGGGAGCCGCCTGGCTCTTTGTTTGTTCCTTTGGCAGTGCGGTCCCAAGTTCTCCTGTGGGGGCACTCTTCCCGTCTGGCAGGTCGCCCAGGGCTTCAGCAGACCAAGCAGTTCTTGGCCCGATGTTTTTGATGGCCCAGCATGATTGAGGACATCTGGGAGTTTGAAGCGGCGTGCTGTATTTGCGCTAGGAGCAAGACTTCCCACCTCCCCCCCTCTGGTCTGCTGCGGCCGTTGCCCGTCCCTAAGCACCCGTGGAGCCATATCGCTCTTGATTTTGTTACGGGGCTGCCTGTTTCGGATGGCAACACGGTCATCCTGGTCGTGGTTGACCGTTTTTCTAAGGCCGCCCACTTTATTGTGCTGCCCAAGCTGCCTTCGGCGCGGGAGACTGCCCTTCTTGTTGTGGACCATGTTTTCCGGCTGCATAGCCTCCCTCAAGATGTGGTTTCTGACTGGGGCCCTCAATTTACAGCCAAATTCTGGCTTGCGTTTTGCAACCAGTTGGGGGCCACCGTGAGTTTTCCTCTGGTTTCCACCCAGACACTAACGGGCAGACTAAGCGAACCAACCAGTCTTTGGAGAATACTCTTCGATGTTTGGCGGCTGACAACCCATCTTCGTGGAGTCGATTTTTAGCATGGGCCGAATACTCCAATACTTGCCAGCAGCCATACCGCTGCTCCAGCCGCATGACTGAAGCTAAGCAGGTGTGGGCTTGGTCAGTACTTGGATGGGAGACCACCTGGGAAAACCAAGCTGTGCTGGAAGAGGTGTTGGTGGGCCAGTAGGTTGCGAGCTTGTGATCTGGTGGAATAATCCCCAATGCCCCAGTGCAGTGATGGGGACACTGTGCTGAAGGAGACGCCGTCTTTCGGATGAGACATTAAACCGAGGTCCTGACTCACTGTGGTCATTAAGGATCCTATGACACTCATCGATAAGAGTAGGGGGTTCCCTGGTGTCATGGCTAAAGTCCCAACCTGGCCCTTTCGACCTGCCACCTAATTATCCCCTGATCTAATTGGCTGTGCAATTTGTCCTCTCCCTCTCTACCCCTACCCCCGGGGCTCCCTTGAAAAAGAGATTTCAATCTCAACGGGACTTCCCTGGTTAAATAAAGGTTAAATAAATAAAAAACTCCCACAATCCACTGGGTAACTCCTCCACAGGCCTTTCCCCGTTTGAGGCTCAGTTGGGTTATCAGCCTCCACTGTTTCCTGAGACTGACAGGGATTCAGAGGTTCCTTCAGTTAATCACTTTGTTCGGCGTTGTCGGTCAGTTTGGGCCAGGGTCCGTTCCTCCTTGTTGCGCTCTGGACGGAAAAAAAGACCACCGCAGATAGAAGGCGCCGTTCAGCCCCATCTTATCGGGTTGGCCAAAGGGTCTGGCTTTCCACGCGGGACCTGCCCTTGAGAGTGGAGTCACAGAAATTAGCTCCCCGCTTTATTGGTCCTTTTAAGATTGTGCGAAGGATCAATCCTGTCACAGTCCGGTTGAAGCTCCCTAGATCCTTATGGATCCACCCCTTTTTTCATGTCTCCAGGCTCAAACCGGTTAGCACTTGTGTCCTGGCTCCGGTCGACAAACCCCCGCCGCCGCCATCACAGATGATTGAGGGGGAGGCCGGTTTACACTGTGCGTCGTATTTTAGCCGAGAGGCGTGTGGGTCGTGGAGCTAAATTTTTAGTCGACTGGGAGGGTTATGGTCCTGAGGAGCAGTGCTGGGTCCCTTCTCGGGATATCCTGGATCCTACCCTTATTTCGGAATTCCGTTTGCGGGGCTCTCTGGGAACTTCTGGGGCTGTTCCTTAGAAGGGGGGGGTCCTGTCATGGTTTGTGAGGTTTGCGTGTTGTTTGGACTTTTCTTTGCGGCTCTCGTCCCGGGATGATATCGAATTCCTGGGCCATCGAATTCTTTACCCAGCTTGTTGATTGAGCTGGGGCGGTGCTTTCCCAGTATCTATATAAGCTGGAAGTCCGGCACGCCTCCTTCGCTAGAGTGTCTGTGTTTAGCTTCTCACTATAGCCGAAGATATCTGTAGTCAGGTTTTGTATGACTTTCTATCTTCTAATTATTGGAGTTTCTTCTCCCTTTTTCTATCTCGCTTTGCTTCCGTGGTTCGGACTATTATACGTCCTTTGGAAGCACGAGTACTTGCGTTTGGTCTATATTATTCTCTGTTTTTGTTCTGTGTTCGTGCTACTCTCTTTCTCTCTGTCATTGCGCTTGGCCTCCGTATACTACCGGCCATTACATTGAATTAAGACGCTGTTCTTTTAGTGTTTTGACTCGGTTGCTTTGATTGACGCAGTCCTGTTATTTTCACTGTTATCTTGTGATTGACGCTGTCCACAGGCTGACTACCCACTGCTTTTGCTTGATTCAGAAATTTCACTTGGCATCTCAATTTGGTTGGATGGATTTTGTTTGTTCTTACGTTGGTGGATTCAGTTCGGTTGATCTTGCGCAGTCTTACTCGATTTATTCTGGTTGATTTTGCTCAGTGTTCCAGCATAGTTAAGTTTGATTTAGTCAACAGTTTTTACTCTGTGCTCTTGTATCGGTACATTTGATTTGGCTTGACTGGTTCACACGTATTCTTGCATGAACGAATTCACTTGGTTTTGCTCAGTCCCGTGTTGGTTGATGCAGACATGCTGGTGCGTTTGATTCAGCGGGTTTGGGCTCGGTGTTCTGGTGCTTCTGGATTGGATTTGGTTGCTTTAGTCGAGTCTTCTGACGTTGGTTGAGTCAGACGGTTTAGTTGGATCATTAATTCTGGAGGCTGGATTTGGTTTGGTTTCAGTCAGTAGGTAACAGTGACTGTTGCAGAATTGGCCTCCTGTACAGTACCAGGCCTGCGCGAGGCCTGCTCTGGGACCGGTACATCCGCATGGCGGTACTGATTCCAGTCAAAACAGGCCCTGTATTACCCACTCTCCCTCTTCCTGTCTGCAGCACGTTTTGGCGGGTGTAGCCGCTTCGCGGGCGGGAGGCTCCAACGCCTCGGTTTCATTTAGATGAAGCGAGAGAGATAAGGACAAAGGTTTGGAGCGGGCGACACACTCCTCCGCCACAATCCCCCTCTCATTACCGCTTCAACACTCACTCCGGCACACGCGGGGTTAAAACCCGTTTAGCGGGGAGCTGAAGAAACAATACGCGGCCAGAGGACAATAAATACGATTTCATACAAATGTGCATATTTGTAATTTAACATCAAAAGGCTCGCCAATATAGACCTCTACACTAGCTATAGTTTAATGAACGCCCCCCCCCCACCCCCTTAATCACATTCAAATTGGTTAGTGTTCAGAAAATAGAAATATGTATTAGATAGCAATAAATTTTCATCATTGGCTAAGCCCACTGCTTAATTGTGCTGTCCCAAGGCTTGGGAATTTCATTGTTCGTTAGGTGCTTAAGTCCCCCATCTCATTTTGTCTCTCTGACATTAGCACTGTGGGTCTTAATGCTCTCATAATTTGAATGGGGATTTGCATGATAGAACAGGGAAGCATTAAAATATAGCGGGAGAAAAAAATGAAAAAAGGGGGGAAAAACTGCTTCTTTCATTTCAAAAGTCACTTTGTTCAAAGTCAAATCGCAATATTTAAAGATGCGCGCGCTCTCAGCTTTTTTTTTTTTCTTCCCGCGGTACTGGACATGAGAACTCGTTAGGCGTTTCGCGCCGTCCGCCCGCGATGATCTTCCTTTGTTTTGTTGCCGCCGATGTGGTGTCGGGTTTCTCAGAGAGCCTGCATAAAGACACAGCTTTCTTTCACCGTTTGTAGGAGGTCACTGTGGCCGTTCTTTCTTTCTCTCTCTCTCTCTCTCTCTTTCTCTGCACAGCCGGTCTGGAGAAAGTTTTCCTGCCCGTGTCCGTCATCTGGAGTGCGGTGGGCGAGTTTTAGAATGATGTTCCAGCAGGGAAATTAACTTAAAACGGCCAGTTCGTCCCTGAGCAGGCGAATTTACATATCCACCATTATTAATAACAAAACATCTCAATGCTGCCATTCTGCGCTCAATCCTTTTATTCTTTTCTCTTTTTTTCTTTGAAGGTTTCAGAAGAAAGATGTCAGTAATTTTCTTTTCACCCTCCGCGCTATTTTTTCATCAATTTTTATTTTTTTTTTTGCATGTGATCTTGCTTCACAATACAATAAAAATTTAGTTGGCAATTTGGTCACCTCATCTGGCACTGCTTTATCCCTTTAATGTCTCGCTCGACCCTTTGGTGAAATGCATTTTTGAGTCGTTTATTGCTTTTCTTTTCTTGGTGTGGTAATTAACGGGATCAGGATGAGTATGACAGGAGGCTTCTAGTTCTGTCCGCCATTAGATTCAGCCCCTGGCCCGGGACAGGAGGACAGAAAAATGGCAGATTACCGTGCGCTAATGTGCACAGTACAAAAAAAAGGACGTTATTTCATTTGCGCTCCAAAATCACTGTTCCACAGTATTACACACGGGCTCTGCTAACCACCTCTCCTCTCCCCATTAATTCTTTGATTTATTTTAATTGTTTTTCTGAGCGAGGGACATTTTGTCAAAAAGCAAAAACAATGAAGTCCACAATCCACCGTTATTACGGAGTAATTTGAATGGTAATTAAAAAAGGGGGGGGGGGTAAGACAACCTCCATCTTTGCAACTTTTTAAGTAATAAAGCAAAACAGCTTTTTGCATCAATGGTAACATTTTTTTAAATTAATTCATTATCTTTAATGCCCTTGAGCTACAAATTAAATGGTGTTCATCTATTTTTAGTCTGACAATTAATTCTTCCCACCTTCCACCGGTCGGTTTGCGTGACAGAAGAGCAGCTTTTGGATTTCCACAGATGTGTCTCTGAACGCAGGTCCCTCTCGCTTTTGTGTTCCACCAGCAGCAGTTAATCTACTGATAACAATCAGAAATATTTCACTCCAGCATTCGAACTGTGGCAGTGCTGAGAAGGCACCTTTTCTATTGGCTCTCTACTCCAGTACTGGTCAGTTTGTCAATCAGTCAATCGATTCTGCTACTGACAATGTTGAATAACATTACTTGCATTTACAATTTGCCACATTACACTCAGTTAAAGACATTTCAATTTTTTTTATTACTTTTTTCCCCGCAGTGTATCCATTTTAACAGCTTGCTAACACAAGCAATTTAACTCAGACTTTTTCCTGAACTTTTTTTAAATAACATTATCGAAATACCTGAAAGCATATAATCCCTAAAAACATAAGAACGGTAAAACTTGAGTATTTGCAAGTCTAAAATTATTTCCTTCCACCTCCCCGAAAATAATTTTACTTTGACCATGACGTTATAGTGCTCCAGTGGGCGTGGTCTTCATGAAATATCTGTCACTCATCTGTTGCCTCCACTCAATGCCCTGTTGCATTTGTTTAAATTGACGCCAGTTTGGAGTGCGCATCATCATATGACACCAGTCACATTGACTCCCCTCCCTTTGAAAATCCCGCGGCACGATATTTTAGTTCGGGTCGATCTCAAACCAGCAGGCCGCACCCACCGCCATCAATCAGTTTGATATCGAAACCCCTCTCAGACATGTTTCACTGGGATATACCGCATTTGTTAAGGGTTTGGATGCGCACGCATTTTTCAAACAGGCAATTATCAAGACAGAAATATACACCACATTTTACAAAAAAAAAAAAAAAAAACAAAAACAATGATAAATATATCAAACGAACCCCCATTTGTAATAATAATTGCTGCATAAACTTAGATGTTTTTGTATGGTTCATTTGCCGCTTTCACACCGGACGCGAAACGAATTTTTCGCACGACAAATTACATTCAAAGTCAATGCAAAGAAGCGAATTCGCGTCTTTGCATTGACTTTGAGTGTAATCTGTCGAGCGAAGAATGCGTTTCGCGTCCGGTGTGAAAGCAGCTTTAGAGTTCTCACCAGCACTGCCGCAGAAGTTCCTATTGATGTGCTACACTTGTGCTTTTCTTCTCCTTGACCTTTCAGTTGAAGAAGTCTCAAACCAGCTTGCTTTTCATTTACTCACAGGAAAGAATCTGTTTGCCTGCTTCTATGTTTGCCAAAATGTGGCTTCTTTATACATCTCAAAATTTTTAACGCTATTCAGTGTTAAATAAATTATTCTCCTTGAGCTTCTATTTACCTACCACATGCTATTTGAGTTTATTAAAAGAAGTTACACCTCTTAAATTTTACAAAAATCAGAGCACCATAAACACTAGTACTATAACACTTCCTTTTTACTGTGTCTTTTATCTTAATCAAGGTTACAGCCATGGCATCCTACCCAGGAATTGAACCTGATAAATTCAGTTCATATTTTATGTCCAGTTTTTCACCCACAGCATTCTGTAATATCGAAAAATCAGCACTATAATATTTGGGATGAGGACACATTGGTACTCCTGGTACTCCTCATTTTAATTTGTCATCAAACGATTCACTTAGATTTAAAGCTCAGATTTTTTTCTTTTTTTTATTATTTTATTTTATTTTGCTAACAGAAACATTCATGCACTTCTGTTTCACTATTGAGAAATCACAGTGCACAGAGCCCCCCGGTTCAGGTACAGCAATTGTATGTCATGAGGTCCCAGTTGCAGATGGAGTAAAATTCGCTTTGTAACTCTCGCTTGACAAGAGATGTCGGATTACTGTTCAATACTGTGTTTCGGATTCAATGTTTAACAGGTCGTGACTCGCTGTGGTCGTGAAAGATCCGATGACACTCTTTGAGAAGAGCCAGGGGTTTCCCAGTGACATGGCTAAATTCCCAAGCTGGCTCTTTCAACCAGCCACCCAGTCATCCCCTGATTTGATTGGCTAAGCTAATTGTCCTCTCCCTTCCCTCCTTAGTTGATGTGTGCTAAGTGTTCTGACTCAAAATGGCTGCCATGCATCAGGAGGGTCGGTGCTACACATTGGCAGTGGTGAGGAGAGATTCCACCCTACATCACGGTAAAGCACTTTGAGTTTCTGTGAGAAAGCACTATATCAACACAGCGCTCTTTCATTCAATTAATACTGCAGTGTAATGGGAGTGTCTATGGACAAAAACGTCATGACCTAGTTCCCAAATCCATGTGGTGCAGGAATGTAGAACTGCTGTGTGGAGTGTCTGTCTGCTTGTCTGTCTGTATATCTGTTAATCTGCTGTTTGGTTTGGTTGATTCTCCTGCATGGGCTGTCTGGTTTTGCAGCGTTCGGTCCTGTGATCACAAACTGGCGTTCTCAGCTGCGAGTGCTTACGTAACGTGTGCGGACCTCGTTTTCGCGAACAAAAAAGACACCAGTGGCACAAAGTATAGGCGTGTGTTGCCTAGTAGCCATGGACAATGACCGAAACAGACTCCTGACTACTGCATCCGCGAAGCATGTCTGCTAAACATACTGCCTACTGTATAGTGTGGATGATTTTGAACACAGTGGGCAGTGTGCAAAAAGTGTCCTCTGTACTATTCTCCCAGAGCACTGCAGAAAGGTCATAAGACGTCCCTCCACAGAAGTTCTGTGTGTCCCGCCCTTGTGAGAGAGTGACTGCACCGATTCTTCCGTTATATACACAGCTTTTTGGGACTCGCTCGAAAATCATGATCGCCTCCAACAAGCTGTGATTGTGAATGAACTTGGTGAAATGCCAGAAATAACTGCATCATCTTTAACCCTTTCAGCGCCATAGACAACCATAGTTGCCCAGTGATGCAAGATGTCAAAATCAGATGCTGTTGAAAACCGATCATGTGGCAACTTGTTTAAAAGAACTCCCGAGCTCTTTTAAAGAAGTTGCCACATTATATGTTTTCAACAGCTCAGGATAACTACATTTTTAATTCCTTGAAAATTTATTCAGCGCTCAAGGGGTTAAGTACACTACATTTTGAGAAAACTTCACCTTCTTAACTTTTTACCGTTGAATTTACTCAATTTATACTCAGTATTCGGCATGTGCGCTGTGTCTGATGAGGCTGAGCTGTGTTTGTTCGGGAAAAGTTTGTTTACAGCAAACGGCTGATTTACCAAACATTATTCGCACGCATTCAGAAATACAAAAAGTCACAGGTGAAGAATAAATGCATTTCAACAGACTGACAATAGAATCGCACAAGAATAAACTGCTTTTTATTTCTTATGACCTTGAATCAAAATGCTTTTCAGATGGAGGCTAGAGCCTAATTGGTGACTTTGCATTGGAAAACCATCTTCAAATGTTTTGTCGCGTGAGCGGCCATATTCAATCTTTTTTGCTTCATGTGCTATCACATTTGATATGACAGAGTGCCATAACCTGGCGAATGAGTTTATCTGCAATGACAGGTGTTGCAAAACTCTTCAAAGAAAGTATGCAGAAAATGGCACTGCCAGGTGTTGATATAATTTTAGCATATTGGCGCGGCAGACTTATCGAGCGCCACAGCTAGTTTACCGTCCAATCAGCGCGGCGAAATATCGGTGTCCCTCGAACCTCGATGTACCCGGCTCACCCACACGCCAGACAAAGAACCAATCAGTTTATTTATGGCCTCTCTCGCATCTTCAGACAGCCTCCTCCAAACAACTTTTCTGCCGTAAATTGCAGAGCCCGCGGCTGCCTGATGCACCCCTTGGGTTTCTGTGTTTGCCGTGGGGCGGCGCGGCTGTCGCCGGTAATCAAACAAACAGAGCCGGCATCTCCTGAGGAACGGCGCGACCCACCCCCCCCTTCGTGCCCGCCCGTGTGCGTACGTGGCTTCAAGCGTTTCGAGGGAAGCGGGCCCGTGGACGCCCCTCGCTCCTCCGTTCTGGTCTTGCCGCAGGCTGATTTAACCCCTTGAGCGCTGAATAAATTTTCAAGGAATTAAAAATGTAGTTATCCTGAGCTGTTGAAAACCTATCATGTGGCAACTTCTTTAAAAGAGCTCCAGCAGGGGAGCTCTTTTAAACAAGTTGCCGCATGATAGGTCTTCAACGGCATCTGATTTTGATATCTTACATCTATGCGCTGAAAGGGTTAAGGCGCGCTGGCAGGGGTTTAGAAACAAGCGTTAACGGTTCACCTTGAGTCGGTGACGGATGGCGACTGCGAGAATAATGAACTCGTCCGGAAACTGCTCAGCCGTTGGATGCTGAATTAACATTAGATCTCACACAAATTAGTCCAGCCTTTGTTCGGCACTTCAAACCTCCCTTATTAATGAGCTCCTTATTGGCTAATTTTCATTTCATACATTTGAGACCTATTTTTTGGTTTCAACGCCATTCAGGGTTCCATTGTAGGCCCCACGGACTGTTTGTTTGTTTATCATTAGCGTGTTAGTTGCATGTTAGTGTTTGTCTGTGTGCGCCGCTTTAGTCGTTTCCTCCACTTAGAAGTGTTGCGTCGAGTCCAGCTCCCCGATCTCCCGTAATTTGCCTGAATGCGTCTTGGAAAGCCAGAAACATGACTTCCTTTAAGTGCCAGAGTTTATCTCAGCCATAGTGTTTGTTGTTAGTGTTATACATCGTTAAGTAGGCTACTCTCCCTTATTAGCCGTTTGGTTGGATGCGGATGTCATATTCTGGCGTGTGGAGAGGACCTCTCTTTTTTGAGGTCACCCCGACTTTATCACAGGGTCTGAGATAATGAGCTGGGGTGGCGTGACCCCGAAACGTCCGTAATTTAACGCCGGGGCAACCAGTGGGGATAAACATGGAAAACAGCACAACAAGCTCCCCCAGACAGGCTGGAATACTGGGGCCTGTTTTCTTTCCAGTTTGCGCATGAACGATAAACGGTTCTGTGACGAAAAGCATTAAGCAGGCCTTAATTAAAAGGAGTATTTGAAATGGCCGCAATTTCTTCATATGAAAGCAGCCGGCATTCTGAGCCATTTTTTTATTAATTAATCAGAAATAAGTAATAGTGACTCGCTTTACGGTTGTGAGAGATGGCAATTTCAGCATTGCCCCTGCTCCTGCTGTACATTTATGTAATTCTAAAATAAACTGGAATTGATGGGGCTCGCATTGTATTTATAGACTTTCACATAAAAAGCTCAGCTTTTTAAGCATAGTAAATAATGCAATGCAATTTAATAAATATGAGAGCCACTGAAGTTCAGCCATCATCATAATACCTTTTTAATTGCTTTTAAAGTACTGTTGCCTACTGAACGCTTTTCATACTCCGATATGAATTATCCCACATAAATGTAGGTTAAAGGAGGTAAACATACTCAGATTAAGGGCTTAGTGTTTATCAAATACATCAGACTAAACATAATTGATTATAATCAGTTCATTAACGTTTGCACTCCACATGCAGATGTTTAATATATTCATAACCATAACACCTAAAAGAAAGCGAATACATTGTATAATACTGTTAAAACGTTGGATGAGGTCAGTTTAATATGTCATACTAGTAACTAGACGCCTGAATTGCGTGCTTTTGTCATTTAAAGAGCACAGAGGATTTAACACAGTAAGGATAACAACTTGCAACCCCTGTCCGAATGGATTTTTACAGGGTAAGTATCTTAGTCACTTTTTGTGTTATGTGTGAAAACTGTTTGTGCACATGCCAGGTTTTATAATCTCAACCATGACACGGCAAGCAAGTTTTACGACAAACGCTTTATACAAATGAATCGTTACAGCGTTGAAAGGGAGGGGAAGCGCAGTTCTCTGTTTGCACAAGAATCGAGAGCTTGGTGTGAAAAGTACACAAGGAGCCAAGTCATTGAGATTTTTGTTTTAGCTGTTCAGCTAAAGAATGCGCAAGCATCCCGCTCTGTATGACACCGAAAAAACAGTTAAGCACTGTTTACAAAGGCTGGGGCTTAATGCTGGATTTTAAGGATTCTAGATGACAATCCTGTCACTGTACAAGTGTAGTCTTCTTCAGTTTAGTTTCCTTAGATGGTATTAAAAAAAAAAAAGAGAAAGAAATCCTCACGGGGGAGGATGTTTATTTTTTTTCTTCGGGACGAAGCCGCTTTTCGTTAACAGTGCCGCAGCAATACCCTTTTAAGGGGATTGAGAACAAATGTTATGAATCCGGCGCACCTCTTCAGTGACCGTTTGATAAGGAGACGTTCTGCTGCGGCCACTGTGTGTCCACATTTGGGGAGATTAATGGCAAATACAGTTCGCGTGACCTTTTCACAAAGCGATGGAGGTGAACCGAGTCATTAATGCTTCTTATGGGGTAATTAACGACGCCCCCCACCCCCTCCTCGCCGACAAAAATGGCTGCCCGGAGAATAGAGTGATCATTTAATTAGGCTTATGCACAGGCTTGATAATTACCAAAGAGGGGTGTCACATTTTAACTGCGGCTCTAAATTATAAACCCTATCACCACATACTATTTGAATGGCATTGGTTTTTTTATTACCGGCATAGTACAGATATTCGAAACAATTACCCAAACGGTTACTGCACATTTCTCTCCCGCACTCTCCAACCTGAGACTTCACCTGACAACACATAATCTTGTTATTGTTTTATACCCGATCAGAAAAGCGCTGCTTTTCTAGTTTGCAGTAGTGGTATAATAATCTCGCCTTTGTCTATTATTTGTAGGCCTACTTTAGAACAGAAGGTGATAGGATAAGCCTAACACCTTGAGTGTTCTTGTGAACGGTAGACCTAATGTATAAAGTGTGCTTTATGTAAGTGCTTATTCAAGGGCAGCGTCTATTAACGTCATTCCTGGGGGCCCATTGCATATGCTGGTTTTTGTTCCAAATCCAACTGCAATTGTAGGATTATCACATGATGTTACTATGAATTTATTTGGTACATTTCATGTTTAAAGTTGTTCCTTTCTTAAGCAACATTTTGACAGAAATATCCATGCATATTGCAAAGAATATATATATATATATATATATATATATATATATATATATAAACCTATAACAATGTTTTTTTCTAAAACTGGTTTGACTCTCTACTTTTTGCTTAAACGTGTCAATAGGTTTTCACCAATTGGGAACCTACTAATTCTTTAATTTGATTGGTTACATTGCTCTCCCCCTGTATACAGTTGTTTCCAATTTGTCACAATGTGGATATGGACATTTTTACCTGCTTGGTGTCCGTGGATATTTCTGTCAACATGCGGCTTGAGAGGGCAAATAACTGCTCTAAACATGAAATGCTCTAAATTGAGACAAATGAACGGCCTCTTAAAATCATGCACTTGCGGCTGTGGTTGGGACAGAAAACAGCGTGCACAGGGGGGCCTTAGGCCTGACATTGTAAACCACTGTTATTAGAGTTTGTTCCTTGAGGGTATTTATATTAACCACTTTATGACTAGATTTAAAGTTACTACAGCAGATATGTTTTAACCCCGAGAGAGACAAAGTACTCAACATTGTAATGATCTAAAGTACATTCCATTGAGAATATTTGTAAATGTAAGATGGCTTCTATCAAATGACTTTGCATTTAATAATATATCTATACTGTATGTTGTAACTTCAAGTGGTGTTGTACACATGTTTGTGCATTGTGAATCTGTAATAATGTAATATTTAATAGGGGATGCTGGTATATGGCGTAGGGGTTAGGGTAGATGATGCTAGTATATGGTGTTGGGGTCAGGATTGCGGATTCTGGTATATGGGATCAGGGTTATGGTTGGGGACGCTGATGTAGGGCATAGGGGTTCGGGGAGATGATGACGGTATATGGTATAGGGGTTAGGGTTGGAGATGCTGATTTATGGTGAAACGGTTACAGTTGGAGGTGTTGGTATACGTTGCAGGGGTTAGGATATGGGATGTGGGTATATGGCGTAGGGGTTAGGGTTAGAGATGCTAGTATATGGTTTCGGGGTGGGGTAGCGGACTCTGGGGTGTGACGGTGTGATATGGGCGCCGTCTCTCTCCTGTAGCGGGTGTGTTGTGATTGATAGTCCCTCCTCATAGCCTAACTTCATTAGCGGAAATGTCAGCTCTGGCTCAGAGCCAGTCCCTCCATATTTTACCAATCCGGTCTAATTGAGCTGGGCGTTAAAAATGGATGAGTGCATATTAATCGCTCCTCTGTGTGGGATCGCTCATGACAAAGAGAGACCTTTCCTGCTGAGCTATACTGACTGTCCTCGCATCCATATATCCTGATCTATCAATACCCATGTAGCCCTGCAACTAAAGGCCCTTTATTTTACTGTGTCTTAAAGTCAGGCGAGATTTACGCCTCCCATCTGAATGACAACCTTTTGTAAACCCTGAGAGAAATCTATGGAAATGGCACATCTTCTAGAATGTTCCATGTTGCAGTTACTCATCAGAACTACAGTAGTCACTGGTTTTTGATTAAAACTGACTTTACATCCAACAATAAAGAAATAGCGCAATAGCTGTTGTCGTTATTACCAGTGATATTTGTAATAACAACTGTAATTGGAGTTACGTATAGTAGGAATTGTGACGGTCGTAGTTCTGGTAATAGTACTCCTACCGTCACTACTAGTAATGGTACCTGCAACTTAATTACACCGCTGTAGAAATTCTTTTTTACTGAGGTCAGAAGCTCAGAAAATCAACCGAACATTCCGCTGCGTTCATCGTTTCCTGCGGCCTGTACGAACAGCCTGCATATGGGCTCCATCTCCTCAGGCTTTGAACAGGGCCTCTGAGTGCCTGGCTACTGAAAGCACACAGCCGCATCGCCATACGCCGACACATCCTTCCCGTACCTCAGCACTCACATCAACCAGCGAGACCTCACCCACTTCACCACTGTTTGGGCAGCAGAAGGATGTTTTGTGGACCAAGCAGCAGCAGGTTACGCTACAGCATCTCGCTCGATCAGTGGACGACTGTAACTCGGCGGCCGAACCACGGACAGGCTCTGGCTGTAAACTGAACGACTTAACACACTGAAAACTGCACTTCTGTGCGTCAGCACTCTTTAGCCCAAACCTGGGGAAAAGCACAGGCAGCCCTCACGGTGACTTGAGTGTACTTTTTACACCGTAATACTACACCCCTCCTATCAGTTTCAGGAAAAACCCACACTTCACTATTCACTTCAGTTAGAGAAACTACCCCAAACCGCACCCACACTTCACTAAGAGAAACCACCCCACACCTCACCCACACTTCAGTTAGATAAACCACACCACACCTCACCCACACTTCAGTTAGAGAAACCACACCTCACCCACACTTCAGTTAGAGAAACCACCCCAAACCTCACCCACACTTCAGTTAGAAAAACCACCCCACACCTCACCCACACTTCAGTTAGAGAAACTACCACACACCTCACCCACACTTCAGTTAGAGAAACTACCCCACACCTCACCCACACTTCAGTTAGAAAAACCACCCCACACCTCACCCACACTTCAGTTAGAGAAACTACCCCAAACCGCACCCACACTTCAGTTAGAGACACCACCCCACACCTCACCCACACTTCAGTCAGAGAAACCACCCCACACCTCACCCACACTTCAGTTAGATAAACCACACCACACCTCACCCACACTTCAGTAAGAGAAACCACCCCACACCTCACCCACACTTCAGTTAGATAAACCACCCCAAACCTTGCCCTCACTTCAGTTAGAGAAAACACCCCACACCTCACCCACACTTCAGTTAGAGAAACCACCCCACACCTCACCTCTCACTTCAGTTAGAGAAACTACCCCACACCTCACCCACACTTCAGTTAGAGAAACTACCCCACACCTCATCTCTCACTTCAGTTAGAGAAACTACCCCAAACCTCACCCTCACTTCAGTTAGAAAAACCACCCCACACCTCACCCACAGTTCAGTTAGAGAAACTACCCCACACCTCACCCACACTTCAGTTAGAGAAACCACCCCACACCTCACCTCTCACTTCAGTTAGAGAAACTACCCCACACCTCACCCACACTTCAGTTAGAGAAACTACCCCACACCTCATCTCTCACTTCAGTTAGAGAAACCACCCCAAACCTCACCTTCACTTCAGTTAGAGAAACTACCCCACACCTCACCCACACTTCAGTTAGATAAACTACCCCACACTTCACAGTTTTTCTCTTGGCTCAGTAGAGTCCATAGATTGAGTGGTCTGCACTGTTCCCTGAAACCCCCCTCCCTCCCCCTCCCCCTCCCTCCCTTTTTCTTTCCCCCTCATCAAATTTCTCACTTTCCTCTTTTTCATCTTTTTCTTCCCTTCCCTCTTTCTTTCTTTTTTCCAGGCATTTTGGCCCAGCTGTGAAAGCCATCCGCGGGCCGCTGCTGTGGCAGGTTGGGGGGGGGGTAGTAGGTACGGCGGGAGTGTGTGTGGCGGGGAGGGGGGGTGTGAGTTGTGTGTGTCTGGGATACACTGTGCCTAATGCACACCACATGTTATTGTCTGGAAAACAAGCCTCCCCGCCCGGTCAGGCCCAGCCTGCCGGGGTAGAAACGCACCATTAGTAACGTAACGGGGTCAGATATGCGCTCTCGTACGTGTGGGACGCCCCATCTCCAGTCCCCCTCTAAAAACATCGCAGTCAGGTTGATTAATGACCTCACTCTGTCTGATTTGTTTGGACTCCTCTCTTTTTTTTTAGGATCATCATTCTTTACTGGGAGCCCACAGAGACGGGGTCGGCGAGCGCTCTGAGAGCCTCACCTTTTACCTGTGACGCGGTGAAACAGCAGTTCTTTCTCTCTGTGAAATGCGCGACCCCACGGGTCATGGGTACAGGTGTTGGAGGGGCAGATGGACACAGACACAGCAGTAGGGTTAGAGTATATGCGGCTGTGTCTCCCTGCATTAACGTCCCCACGCTGCTAGCCAAGGGCTGTATTCGTCAGTGGTGCTTTAGCTGTTAGCATCGCTGTCCCACCCCAAGCACCATGTGACCCCAAATTAGCTCATCAAACTGAGCCCTCTGTCCGTACCCTGAATCTACAGCAGCTGGAGGGAGCTCTCTCTCTCTTTCTCTCTCTCTCTCTTCATCGCTGTCTCTATTTCTCTGTCTGTCTCTATTACTCTCTTTGTCTTTCTCCTCTTTTTAACCCTCTGTATTACTACCACTCTCTCAATTAGCCTCACTTTCTCTGTTTCACAATTTCATTTCCTTTGTCACTGTCTTTTCCTGTCTATCTCCCTCTTTCTACATTTACAGCTCTCCCTCTCTCCTTCTCTCCCTCTCCTTCTCTCTCTCTTGCCCTCTGCCTCTATCTGTCTCACACACTTTCTCTCGCTCTCTTTGACGCTGTCTCCCTCTACATCGGCCTCTATCTCTCTCTCTGTCCCTCTGTCTCTCGCTCTTTCACTTTCTTGCTTCTTCTCTCTCTCTCTTTTCCACTTGAAATTCCACCCTCAAGCAAACAAAGAGTAGTCAAAAAAGTCATTTCTGATCTATCCACTACATGTGGCTTTAAAAGTTATATTTGCTTAAATGGGGGACCGATGGTCCCACAATGCACCATTCCACTATTCTAAATCCTTTCTTTAGCCAGAGAGCAGCATTCATTAAAACGGAGAGAGAGAAAGAGGGATGAGAGATGCACCGGGGCCGGGTCAGGGGGTAACAGACTGAGCAGAGCGGCCCAGGGGTCCCCCTCCCCAGCCACTTCCTCCAACTCTTCCTGGGAGACCCTGAGATGTTCCCAGGCCAGCCGGGAGAAATAATCCCTCCAGCGAGTCCTGGGTCTGCCTCGGGGCCTCCGCCCAGTTGGACATGCCCGGAAAACCTCTAAAGGGAGGCGTCCAGGAGGCATCCGGACTAGATGTTTGAACCATCTCAACTGACTCCTCTCGACGCGGAGGAGCAGCGGTTCTACTCTGAGCCTCTCCCAGATGTCCGAGCTCCTCACCCTCTCTCTAAGGGTCAGCCCAGCCACCCTACGGAGAAAGCTCATTTCGGGCGCTTGTATTCGTGATCTTATTCTTTCGGTCACTACCCAAAGCTCGTGACCGTAGGTGAGGGTTGGAACGTAGATTGACCAGTAAATCGAGAGCTTTGCTTTTATGCTCAGCTCCTTCTTCACCACAACAGACAGGTAGAAGGCCCACTTCACTGCAGATGTTGCACCGAGTCGCCTGTCAATCTCACGCTCCGTCCTACCCTCACTTGGGGTAACAAGTCCCCCCTGCTTGGAGGGGACAATCCACCTTTTTCTGGCAGAGAATCGTGGCCTCCGATTTGGAGGAGCTGATCCTCATTCCGACTGTTTCACTCTCAGCTGCGAGCCGCTCCAGTGTGCGTTAGAGGTCACAGCGTGATGAAGCCAACAGGACCACATCATCTGCAAACAGCAGAGATGAAATCCTGAGGCCACCAAACTGGACTCCCTCCAAACCTCGGCTGCGCCTTGATGCCCTGTGCAGGAAAATCATGAACAGAATAGGTGAGGAGGCACACCCTTTGGCAGAGTCCAACACCAACTGGAAACGAGTCCGACTTAATGCCAAGAATGCGGACACAACTCCGGCTTTGGTTGTGCAGGGATCGGATGGTTCATCGTGGAGTAACATATTCAGGACATGTGGTGGGAGCAGGTCGGTGTGGAGTAATGTGTTCAAGCCGTGTGGCCAGAATGGAGCAGCATTGCGAGGGGGGGTTAGAGCCCAGCTCTCTAAAAATAAATAAAACTCTTTGCTTCATGAAAGGATCCAGCTGTTACCTTGATTCATATTGCGGCTGATTAATTAGTTATTAGCGACAGACGCACGGCGGCGGAATGGCCTCCTTTCTCAAAGTCAAGCGAAACAGGAGAAACTGCGAAACTGCTGCACTGGACACTTCGTGCACTATTTCTGAACCTCTGACTAGGTGCAATAAATACCCCCCCCTTTTATCACCACCAGAGCGGCTATCCAGCCAATTTACACAGGTGTGATTAATTCAACATAAATAGACGATTAAAATTAGGGCTGTTATAGCCTCAGCACTCCCTGATTTTTTTTTACTTTTAGCTAAAACTGTTGGATTGAGAGCTCAGCTTGGTGAAAGAGTTTTGGATGAACTGAATTAAAGTTGAACTTTTTTCAATAGCCGTGTGAGCATTTCTTAAAGTATACTGTATATCCCCATGGAAATAGTGTAATTGTACAACTTTTGTACTTTCACACTGAACATCTTATTCTGTCTCTGGAACAACTTTTCTTCAAATATGACATCATCGTGTGGGGGCGTGGTGTTGATCAAATACACCTGTCAGTCATCTGTTCCTTTCCAATCATCGTCCTTTTTCTGAGTTTATATCTTATGGCTAAAATCCATCACTGTTAGAATGCGTGCCCACATATCACATCAGTATCCAGCCCCCTGCCTTGGAAAATTCCACCGAGAGATTTGCTTTACTCAGTTACTCATAATATCAGGGACTTCTTTAAGCTTTTTTGCATGACCAACTGCTTATTGTGTTTTTCAATAACATAAACACAACATGGATACAAACAGTACGAAAGGCATACAAAAAGTCTGAATGCCATTAAATGAATAATCACAAATTAAAATAGAAAAACTAAAAATATTTCATTCAAAAAATGATAATACAGCGCTGTGAAAAAGTATTTTCCCTTTCCCAATCTCTTTCAGGTTTGCTTATGTATAATACATAAATGTTTCAAATCAACCAACTGATTTTAATACAAGACAAAGACAACACGACTAAACACAAAATGCATTTTTAAAATGATCTTTTCATTAATGCAATGTAAAGAGTTATTCAAAACCTATATCACCCATGTGAAAAACCAATTGCCCTACTAAACCTAGTGACTGGTTGTGCCACCCTTGGTAACAACAATGGCAATAACTGGAATTTACTCTTTTACATCACTCTGAGGGAATTTTGGCCCTCTCTTCTCTGCAGAATCTGTATAATTTGGCCACCATGGAGGATTCTTAAGCATCAACTGCCTGTTAAGGGTTGTGCCACAGCATCTCAATCTGATTCAAGTCAGGACTTTGACTAGGCCACTCCAAAACCTAAATTTTATTTGTTTGGAGCCACTCAGAGGTTGATTTGCTTGTGTGCTTTGGATCATTGTCCTGCTGCAGAATCCAATTGCGCTTGAGCTTTGGGTCACAAACTGATGGCCAAACTGAACCACCAAAGCAGCCCCAGACCATCACACTATCATGACCGTGTTTGACTGTTGGTATGAGGTTCTTATTTTAGAGCGCTGGGTTAGGTTTACTTAACAGGACCTACGTGTTCCAATAAGATTCACCTTTGACTTATCAGTCCCCAAAACATTATACCAAACGTCCTGGGGGGGTCATTAAGATAATTTTTTGGAGAATATGAGACAAATCTTGATGTTTTTTTAGGTCAGCAGTGGTTTTCGCATTACACTCCTTCCATGGATGCCATTTTTTGCCCAGTCTCTTTCTCATAGTGGAATCGTGAACTATGACCTTAACTGAGGCAAGTGAGGCCTGCAGTTCTTTAGATGTTAGTCTGGATTTTTGTGACCTCCTGGATGAGTCGTCGATGCACTCTTGGAGGAATTTTAGTCAGCCAGCTCCCCTGTGAAGATTCACCACTGTTTCAAATTCTCTATTTGTAGGTAATGGCTTTCACTGTGATTCACTGGAGTCTCAGAGCCTTAGAAATGACTTTGTAACCTTTTCTAAACTGAAAGATATCAACAACTTAGTTTCTCCTCTGTTCTTGAATTTCTTTTGATCGTGGCATCATGTGCTACTTTTTGTTTACTTCACATTGCCAGGCAGGTCCTATCTAAGTGATGTTTAGATTTAAAACGCTGGCAGTGATCATGCCTAATTCTCTTAAGTGAAATTGAACCCAATTATCAATTCAATTTGTTTAATTGGCTGATTTAGTTACTAGGCAAGAGAGAATTTTTTCACATAGGGCCGGGTAGAGTTGTGCGGGTGTGTTCAGGTTAAGTTTGTCTTACATTAAAATTAGCTTGATGAGTTGAAACATTTGAAAATGAAAATATGCAAAAATAAAAGAAATCAGGAAGTGGGCAAGAATTTTTTTCACAACACTGAGTCAGATTCCTAATAGACCATGACATAGAGGGGAACATTCATCCAAAAACACCACATGATAATCATGTTTGGTCGAACATCTGGGAGGGGTTATGACCTTTATTATTGACCATTCACAAAGTCCAGGTTTTTGCTCTTGCTTTTTTCCTGGTGTCTTTTCAGAGTTAACAGAAGCTGTGCTTCTTTAAAAATGATGCCACTGGACGCAGCAGTTATCGTGTCTGATGATTCAACCGTTGACGTCTCTGTTTGAGCAAACGAGCGAGTAGATCAGTGCGGGGAAAAAAACTCAAAGTGATTGAGCTAAATCGATAGGGATGAACTTTCTTTATTTTACATTAGGCTCTTGTCTATTGAACACGGGGCCGTAACAGTGTCAATTTTATCGTTGTCAGTTGTTGTTCCGGAATCATTAACGCAGCGTCTGGTGCTGATAAACAGGCGGCGATGAAAGATTTCTCGCCCAGCTGAACTGATGAAATATTGACCAGCTGCTGTAGGATGTAACCTTATTGATCTTAACTTATCCAGCTGTTTATATCTGAACTAAAGGTTTAGCATCCATCGATTTTCCAGGGAAGCGCAGTTCTCAAGGTGTTAGGCTCCGACTCTTCCTAATTGGCTTAAACGAGAAGCCAAGCGATCAATAAAAGACCCCAGCGACTGAATCCCCGGATTCCAGCTCTTAGGATGGCAGCCTGGTGGCCCAGTGGCTAGTGCTATTGCCCCAGAGCAAGAAGGCCATGGGTTTAAATTTGGTCCTGAGGTTTACACGTTCTCCCCGTGTTTGTGTGGGTTTTCTCAGAGTATCCTGGTTTTTTTCCACGGTCCACAGACGTGCATTCAAGGCTATTTGGAGATTTTAATGAATAAATGGTAGAGCTCTGATTTTGTACACTTGTTCAGAACTGTACGGTTGGTGGCATGATATTGCTGCAAGTGTTAAAACAATGAAGAGACAAAAAAGTCCAACTTTACGGAAAAAAACAAAAGCGTTTTCTCCTGTGTTTCCATCCTTAATCTGTCGGTTGAAATGCAGACCAACAGTAAAATAATTGCCCATAGACCTCCTGGCCCCAACATTCCAGTGGGCCTGCGATTGCTTTTCAAGTTGTGGGCTGCAATATTTGCCTCCCCCCACCCATTTGCTTCATTATGTTTTATGTTGTCTGTCAGTATAAAATATAGAATTACTCCCGAAAAACAGAATGTTCTTTCAGGGAGTTGCATCTGTACGGGGAGAAAGGCCTCTTTGTTCGAGCGGGGGGTTCGCGCTGCGCGTCCGCCGGGGCGCCCGCGTTTTGTCCGTGTGAAATAAACCCGCCTCCTCTCCTGTTTTTTTCCCTCGTTTGTGTTTTGTTTTGCACATGTGCGTTACGCATCACGCCCAGGCCTTTCCCTATACACATCGCCGCTGAGCTCGACTGTTGTTTTTCTGAAGTTTTCAGAGCCGAGGCCTCATTTAAACTCACGCAGACTCCTGTCCTCCATCTGTTCTCCCCTCGCATGTGGAGAAAAGACATAAGAGCAGAATATCAATGTAGGATCTTTATTGAGGCCAATATAAGTTCAGATTTGGTGGTGCTTTGGAAAGCAAATGCTTGTATGACAAGAAAAATATTAAGTGTGCAAATCATTGAATAATGACGCTATTGTTGAAGATTAGTGGTATGTACTACCTGACGTTCTGGGGCGCGTTTCCCTAAAGTGTAGTTGCTTAACTAAGTTAGCTATAGTTCATCCATTCACAGTAAATGGTTCCAACTATGTAAGTTAGTGTCTGTGCTTTCAGGAAATATACTCCTATACAGTTGAGAGGAAATACAGTGACTCCATATTGCACATCACACATGCTGTTTTAACATGGCACACATGCTACAGAAACACGTAATGCATGCTGCCATAACACACGACACATCGCACACACTGCCCTGAAGTCGCACACATTGCGGTGACATGTCATGCATCGTAACATAACACACTCGGCTGTAGCGTATTTAAGTTAAAACAAGGTAAAAAAAAAAAGGTTAAAAAGTTGGTGTTTTCAAGCAACAGACGTTTTTGAACATGTGTTCATTGTCAACCTGACGATGAACACACGTTCGAAAACGTTTGTTGATTTTAAACACCAACTTTTTAACCTTTTTTTTTCTTACCTTGTTTTAACTTTAATATACCTGGCAAAGAAATGTCTGTAGCGTATTGTCCACACTGATCTCATGATGAAAAACGCATCGCTCTGAATCGCGCTCATTTACACACTAAGTACAGGAGATGCCTGATACCTGTTCTGGCATTATTACCATTCCACAGCTGCTTTCTCAATCTTAAACTTTATTAATATAAAATGATAATCGTGTATTTTGATTATTCCATTGTTCCTGTATAATAACTGTTGATGCTCTGTGTTGACCGTATTTATAACAAATGAAGAGGCAGTTACACACAGACTTGAATCCTGATTAAAGGGTGATGGTGGAGAGATCTGTGGTTTCATTAATAAAAACTTGTGCAAATTTCGAACGTAAATATTGAATATGCTCAAAAATAGAAAAACTGCGGATGTTAAAAAATACCTTCATTTGTAAAACCGTGAATATGCTAAACTGCATGCAGTTTTTATCTGATCAGGATTATCTTGCAATTTTCATGTGAATGATTGCATTAATATTATGTGTGTTTTTTTTTAAGTCAAGTTTGATGTTTTAAATCCAAAATCCTTTAAGAAATTGGCATTTGCATTATTTCTGTGCCTTAGTATCATTTATAAGTGTAACGACTCATCCCCAGTGAGCAAATTGGGAGCAGGCTAGAGTGATAGGTGATGACATGTTACTGTCTTTGAGCGTCCTGTATTACCTCCGGAAATACATCCCATAATACCCCATGCACCGCCCATCCCCTGACTCTACCTCACTCTACCTTCCAAAATACCCAATCACCCTGTTCCCACCCTGTGGTGTCACCCTGCATTCAACTGTTGTGAGATTTACGTTTACGACATTCCCATTAGAGAGTTCTACATGAACACATTGTTATTTTGCACGATCAAGTCGGGTGATGGACAGCGTGCAGCTGAAGTTAGCCCAGTGGTGCCAGACTCGCTCTCGGCGACACGGTCAAACTAAACGCCTCTGCGTGCCCACTGTGACCACTCAGATGTCATACTTTAAGATGACAGGATACCACAGCTACAAATTACAAAGACAAAACATCCACTGAAATAGCAACTGCAGCAGCAAATTTCTCCCAGTGACTGTCCAGTTGATTGCTAGACTATTTGTAAAGTATACAAGCAGCTCTGACTAATGTGCAGTCAGTGGTTCACCCATAAAGCATGTGAAAGTGAAAGGGTCAAATCATCGCTTGGAAACAGGGTCGGCTGTCATTAGACACCTGAATCCAGCCCTACCTTCTGCACCTGCCACGCACCCCAGAGGGCACACCTGTGGACACGCCCACTCACTGTGACTGACAGCTCTGATTATTATACCGTTCAGCAGTACATGGCTGTGACTCATTTTAATATCACGGCTCACATCTGCTTCGTCACCTGTGGCAGTCTGGGATGTAAGTATCTGGGTAGTGAGGGAATTTTTTTTTTTTTTTTTTGACTCAGCAAACTATAATGATCCAATGCACATGAAGTCAAAGTGCTAACTGTTAGCTAACAAGGACATATTATAGATGCTTAAGAGTATGGATAAATACCTTTGGGACTGTGGCGATTTTTACACAATGAGACGACCTACCAGTGCGGACTACCCTACTCTCTAGACTCATATCCTGAGAGCTGAAAGAGGCAAAAGAGAAAACACCATAGATATTGTGGGTTAAATTAGTGGAGTAGCTCGATCTGAAGGCGGAAGGCTTTAGCCATCTGAAAATGTTCTTTAGTCCATCCATCCATCCATCCATCCATTATCTCTGCCATTTCTTCCTCACAAGGGCCGCAGGAGAGCTGGAGCCTATCCCAGCTCGTCAATCAAAAATAGGGCGCACACACCATTCACTCACACACTCATACAAACAGGCAGTGAACCCCCAAGTAAAGGCATGGCCCCCTTATCTATTAATCTCTAGTTACGTCCTTGGGAGGCACTGTCTTTCACAGAAGGTGAAGCCAAAGTCCTGGGGCAGATATCGCTGGCGAATAACATTCATGAGCTCTCTGCAAACATTCTGCATCTCAGTTACTAACTGTCACTCTGTTAAAAATATATATATATATAAAAATGAAGACGGAAAGTGTTCATTTAGTGGTTTTGTGGCACAGGGCGAGTGCGAGGGCCTGAGGTCTGTCAGACTCTGAGCGTGTGCCGGGATGGGTCTCTCGCAGAGGCTTTCCCAGCTCCTGTCTCGGCAGCCTACTGCGGTTTCTGGCAGGAATCTGTGGCCTCAGAAGCAGAATTTGTCGGAATCATCGGCCAGGGAGATGAAAGACGGGAGGAAAGTTAGCGGAGCTTTCAACGAGTTGGAAGACGACCCGACTGCCACACAACCAAACGCACAACTTTCCAACAAATCAAACTCGCTGCTCTCCAGCAAACCAAATGCACAGCTCTGCAACAAAACAATGTACAGCCCTATAACTCAGCAACAAACCAAATCTGCAAACCAAATGCACAACTCTACAACAAACAAAGACACAGCTCTACAACAAAACAGTGTACAGCTCTACAACTGCAAGAAACCAAATGCACAACTACAACAAACTAAACACAGAGCTCTACAACAAACAAAAGGCACAGCTTTACAGAAAGCTAAACGCACAACTATTCTACAAACCACATGCACGGCTATACAACAGACCAAATGCACAACTTTAGTACAGACCAAACGCACAGCTTTACAACAACCCAAATGTACAGTGCTACAACGAGCCAAACAACACACAACGAACAATGGCACAACAAATTGAACACACAGCTCTACAACAGACCAAAAGCACAACTCTACCGCAAACCAAACATACAGCTCAAGAACAAACGCACAGCTCTACAATAAACCAAACGCGCTGTGCTGCAGATGCTACCAGCACGCATCACTGTGTGCGATTCTGAACCCATTCATTAGTGGATGTTGTTATTGGTACATAATGTGATAAACACACAGGATATTGCACACTGTCATTCATAGAATTATGAGTTCATGCAAGATGTATTTTATTATGATGTGTACTTGCACTGCAGTGATTTAACCCATGTGTTCTGTTGAAATCAGCTTCAACCAAACAATAGGGCCTGCTAACGGTGAGTGTTTTAAATGTCTCTTGCAGAATGAAATTTTCTGATTTTGAGATTTTTTATTACCCCCTCATTAATTCTCTTGTCGATGAGGTATTGTCTTCCCCTCTGCTGCCTGTTTGTCCCTCTGTTTGTCTGTCTCCCTATAGCTTGTTTCTGCAGTAGCTGCTGAACCGCTGTAGGGACAGCCCTCAAATTTAAACAGGTCATGCATATCGGGTGTCTCCAGAAGCCTCTTGGAGGCCAAGGTCATAGTTCTGATTTTGACCTACTTTTTACTCGATCAAAGGTCCCAGTGGATGACATTACTGCCCTAGAGCATGCCAAGGGTTAGATTGTGCCGAGCATGATGTAGTTAACATCATTATATGTTTCAGTGACAAAACAAAGGTAAGTATGTTTTTTGAAACTCTGGGCCTCCTACTGAATATCGGAGTTAAAATGAGATGGTTACAACCCAGCTTATGCTGTGATCACGTATTTATCAGTCGTAACGGCTGGTCTTGTTTTCACCTTGTGAGATGTGTGTGTGTGTGTGTGTGTGTGTGTGTGTGTATGTGGAAAAATGCTGTTCTGAAGACATCTATTGTTGTTAGATCCAGAAGCAGTTTTGAGTAATTTGTCCGGCGTTTATCTGTCTGTGACCAGGTTTTGTCACTGCGATAGCATCTCGACTGTCCAATGTGCAGTGACAAAACGCTGCAGGTGTTTAGTTGAGATCAAAATGAAGGCGGAGTTTGACAGTGGGTGTGGTCTGAGCAAGGACACAGGATACTGGGGGTAAGGAAGAGCAGCTAGTGTGATCCCATCACAAGATGGCCTCTCGTCGACGTAGTATTTCTGGGTGTAAAAGTGAAGTCAAAGAATTCAGATGGTAGATTTTGTAAATCGCTGCAGTATTAAGTATCGCACATAGAATATTTTCAAGCTCTCAAGTCTTGCGAGGTTGTTATTGTAAATGAGATCCCCATCTTAACTGGAAGGGCCTGCTAAAATACATTTTAAACATTCATTTTTGAAAGTTTGAAAAGAGGCTGATGTTGATTGGAGTATCTTCATGGAGGGCAACACTTTCACCTGACAACTCCACCTGTCCTTAGCTGCAGGAGGGCTGGAACTTTCCGGAATCTCTACTGTCGCTCCGGCTGTCCCACACTTCAGTGATGGAGTTCCTTGGGGAGGGCCACTCTCAGGACTGTATATTGGAGGCACATTGTGACATTTCATCACTTATTTTTAACTCGTAGAGTGATTAAATAGATTTTTAAAAAATAGAAATTCAATCATCTTGTGCTGTTGAAAACCTATCATGTGGCAACTTGTTTAAAGGAGCTCCCCTACGGGAGCTCTTTTAAACAAGTCGACACATGGTAGGTTTTTAACAGCTTTGAATTTGATATCTTCCATCATTTAGCAACAATAGCTGCATTTAGCGCTCTGAAGGTTAATTATTTCCAATTTGAAGCCAGTTTAGTTTGCATCTGTTTACCTGTGTTGTGTGATTTACCCTGAGAATTCAGTGCTAACTGAAGCAAGATGAATATTCTCAAGCTCATCTCCTCTGACTAGTGACATGTTGTCTAAAATCTCACACGCTTAACAGGCTGAAAATACTACAATTAACACATTTCCAAGGCTCTACATCACTCTCTTTTGGGAGTGTTTGTCCCTAAATGTTATGTGCACTAAATGGACAAATTTGACATGCTTATCTTGCTCATAACATTTTCTACTAGCGAGCGCATGTGTTCACATGGAGGCCTGCACGTAGACTTTGTACGTGCACGTGTACCTGTGCAGGTATGCCTGTCCCTGAGTGATGAGGTATACACACAGAAGCTGCCGGAACAGTGAGCGGTTGTTTGCAGCCTGAGAGTGAAGCGTTTGTCTTGCATGAGTGGCAGTGTTGGAATCGCGGTGAGTCATTAGAATACGGTGGTGCGGACAGACGTGTTTTATTTAGTCAGGGAGGGGGTGGGGGTGGGGCGATGACAGGATTGAGCCGTGATTAGAGTCCAGCTGGAGGCCCAGGTGTGGCTCTGACACTGAGGGGCCCCAGTGGCCCCCTGACTGGCTCAGGTGAGGGCTGGTACCTGAGACTCAGATGAGAGCCCTTACCTGTGAGAGCGACGGGTACCTGCAGCTGCCTGTCAGCAACTGGTACAGCTCAGGGGCTCCCCACATTTTGTTATTTCAATCTGGCTTTTGATGTTTATTTTGTTTTTCCACATTAGTACTCCCGAAGGTAAGAAGTATATTAAGTTACAAATGCTCATTAAAAAAATACTTTAATAAATAAATGTTTGTTTTTCATCAAAAACAGTCGATCCAGATAATATAGTCTTGATAGAGCCCCGATGTCAACATCATCATGGCTGTGTGCAGTTACTGGGAGGGACAGACACATGTGAGACAGTCAGTCTGCAGAAGAACGGTGGCACGTTTTCCTCTCTGCCTGGAACAAGCAAAAAGACAATCATCTTATAAAATTACAGCACATCAGGACAGTGTCCCAAATTTTTAGGCAAGGGGTAGTAACACCAAATAATGGTTTGATTTAATTTTTAACAGTTTACAGCTCAGTATAGTTCATATCTCAGTTATTGGAAACTAAATTTCATAATTTTTGCAAGCATATTTGCCCTATGAAATTGTTTTAAATGTGCCTGAGACTTTAGCACAGTACTGTATGTCAGCTCTGAGATCTGCCACCCATGCAGGGGCCCAGCTCTTCATAGCGCCCGTGCGCAGATAACCCCTCAAAGCACTCAAACAATTAGGCCTGTATTTGTTAGGGGCCACAGCCTTCATAGGGCCCACATTCGGTCTAAAGCTAACCCCACTTCTAAAACCTGCGCTTCGTACAGGCCCCTCATAATGCCCATACTCACTCAGGGCTTAAACCCACATTGGGGCCTGCGTTTAGTAGGGGCCTTCTCATAGGGCTTGTATTTGGTTAGGGGCACTATTAGATTGGGGCCTCATTCTCCATCAGGGCCTGACCTGTTCGGGGCCCGACTCCAAAGGCCTGAATTCAATTAGAACCTAACCCTACATTTAGAACCAGTATTTAGTAGGGGCCCCTTCGTTAGGCTTGTGTGTTGTCCCGGTCCCAACTCGTTACAGGACCCATATTAGATTAGATAAGGCGACGGGTCCTGATGGCTTATGTCCTAGAGTGCTCAGGGAAGTTAGTGAGATCATCTTTAAACCACTCTCCACTATCTTCAGACGGTCTTTAGAAACTGGAGAAATACCAAATGATTGGAAGCAGGGCAATATAATACCAATATATAAGAAAGGGGACCGTACTGAGCCAGGAAATTACAGGCCAGTCAGTTTAACTTGCATTGCGTGCGAAATACTGGAATCTATCATAAAAGATGAGCTGGACTTATTTCTTGAATGTAATAATATCTTGAGGGATAGCCAACATGGTTTTCGTAAGGGAAGGTCATGCCTGACAAACCTTCTGGAATTTTTCGAAGAGGCCACCAAGACATATGACCAGAGCAGGGCTTATGACATCATATATACAGTACTTGGATTTTCAGAAAGCATTTGATACAGTGCCGCATAAGAGACTAGTTTTTAAAATGAGCTCCATTGGAGTTACAGGAGGTATTTTGAAGTGGATTCAAAACTGGTTACAGGACAGAACACAAAGAGTGGTGGTCAGTGGTATCTCATCTGAGCTAGGTATGGTGGGGAGTGGCGTCCCCCAGGGATCGGTGTTGGGACCCCTGCTGTTCTACATTAATGACCTTGATAGGAATATTGAGAGCAAATTAGTTAAATTTGCTGATGATACTAAATTGGGAGGTTTGGCAAATAGTTTGGAGTCCACTAAAGTGATTCAGGATTATTTGGATTGAATCCAGAATTGGGCAGAAATGTGGCAAATGAAATTTAATGTAGCGAAATGTAAAGCTGTACATGTAGGTAATAAAAAAACATTAGATGGGATTACTTCATGGGAGGTTTTAAACTGGAATGCGCTCCACACGAAAAAGATCTGGGAGTGATTGTTGACCAAACCCTCACAGGCTCTAGCCATTGTGCCGTAGCAGTTAAAAAAGCCAATCGGATGCTGGGATACATTGCCAAAAGTATTGAGAACAAATCCAAGGAGTTGATGCTTCTTTTGTACAACACATTCGTCAGACCACATCTGGAGTATTGTGTACAGTTCTGGGGACCATACTTTAAGAAAGATATAGAGGTTCTAGAAAAAGTTCAGAGAAGAGCCACTAAGCTAATTCCAGGTATAAAAGATGAAAGCTATGAGAAGAGGCTGAAGATCCTTAATCTCTTTAGTCTTAGGAAAAGGAGACTTACGGGTGATCTGATTGAGGTCTTTAAATATGTTAAAGGGATTAACAAAGTGAATTATGTAGGATTCCTTCGACCAAGTGTTGTTAGTAGAACTCGGGGTCACAAATGGAAGTTGACCAAAGGTAAATTTAGCACTGATATTCGGAAATATTTCTTCACCCAAAGAGTAATTTCGATGTGGAATAGCTTGCCTGACCATATTGTTGAGGCAGAGACCTTGGGAGTTTTCAAGAGCAGGCTTGACTTAAAGCTAGATACCATTGAGTCATTGAGTATCTGAAGTGATTTATCCACAATAGTAAAAAGAAACTGGCGAGCCTAGTTGGGCTGAATGGCCTGTTCTCGCCATTCATGTTATGTTATGTTATGTTATATTCTGTTAGATTGGGGCCACATTCCTTATAAGGACCTAACCTGGTTGGGGCCCAACTCCTAATACCTGTATTCAGTTAGAGCCTAACCCTACATTTAGGCCCTGTATGTGGTAAGGGCCCCTTCTGGGCTAGTGTTGAGTTTGGGACCCACTCCTTGCAGGACCCATATTAGATTGGGGCCACATTCCTCATAAGGGCCAGACGTGGTTGAGGCCCGACTCCTCGCGTCTGTATTCAGTTGGGTACACTCACTGAATTCCTGGGTGATCCATGAGGCTGGAATTTCTTTTGCAAACATCCTCCCTCACTGACGCGTGAGAGCAGCTCAGTGGGAAAAAAATGTCCCGTCTTTGAGAGCGAAGCGTGTTGAGGAAATAAACAGCGATGTACTGCTGTAATCGTGTCTCATAACTCAGCTGCAGGTGCCAGCGACGAATTCCTCTTTCATCGTTTGAGATGGGGAGAGGCCTGATGTCTTTCCCAGCTGTGTGAGCTGCAGAGGAACGCGGTCGGGAGACGGTGTGGTTCGGCACTGTGTGTCTCTGCTGTCTCGGGCTGTTGAGAGCAGAATGGGTCCGGTTCATCTCTGCGCTCAGACCCGCCGATTTTGTGTGAATCACCAAACAACCGAACCCGACCGTAACTCAGCCCAGTGTACAGCGCGCGTTCTGCCCAGCGTTTACGCTCTAACAATAAATGAGGGGAAAACTTAAATAAACACCCCTTCCCACTGTGCGAGTCGCGTGATGGATCCACAGTGTGTGTGTGTATGTGGCAGTGTGTGTATATGTACTGCATGCGACTATGGGAGTGAGTGTATATGTATGTATATGTGTGTGTGTTTGTTTGTGAGTGAGAGTGTGCGAGCTTATGTGTGTATGAGAGTGTGCATGCGTGTAAGTGAGTGTGTGTGTGTGTGTGTGTGTGTGTGTAAGTTTGTGTGTAGAGGAGGTGTATCTCTCTCTCTTATATCTGGCCTGTTGGCTCAGCCTGGTTTTGTTGTGTCTGGAGATAAACCTGTAGAGTTTCTTTGGGGTATCAGTGGGGCTCTAGGGCCTCTTCTCCCTCTCACCCCCTCCATCTCTCTCTCCCTCTCTCTCTCTCTCCCTCCCTCTCTCCCTCTCTCCTCTCTCTCTCTGCTGTAGGAGACAGTAGGATAATAAACATTACTCTGTCTAAGGCTGTTGCTCTGTCTGTCAGCTCAGGGATCTGTTTATTTAACTTCCTGTTCCAGATACCCCCCCAACCCCCCTTCCTCACACACACACAAACACGCACTCGCACACTCTCTCTCTCACACACACACACACACTCACACAAACAGCAAAACACACACACACACACACACACACAGTCACTCACTTCCACACTTGATCATACACACACCAAACAAATTTGCACATGTACAGTATATACACTCACCTCCACTCATACGCAAAAGTTCACCAACTCACAAGACCTC